>JARHVA010000594.1:2187500-2445000 GCA_037957365.1 Torreya grandis | reverse complement strand
ATTTAAAGTCTAATGACTATGGTCATTTTCATAGATCAATGGTCACTTCATTTATTGTGAGTCCCCAAACAATCTTGGGGATTCCAAGTGTAAGTCACTTGATTTATTGGGGAATTTTTTTCATAGTCATTTTTCTTTCATGACCTTGAGCTCTTGACTAAGTAGGATGAGGATTCATAGAAAAATCTTGCATCCCCTCTTCCCTAGTCACTTTCAAGTTTTAAGGCAAACCTTAGACCTCTTAGATGTTTGGGATGTTGACAAGTGTCTCAATCCTAGCTAATCACTTCATCATGGATTATTCTTATATGACCCCCAACATTCAACCTTCTAAGAGAAATGGATCATGCCAAGTGGCATAATCTTACTTTATCATGGCCCTAAGACTCTTAGTGTATTTTCAACTAGTGGCTGAGCTCCTAGATTCCTAAGATCATGCCACATGGCATGATCCCATATCTTCGCTCCCTAGGATTGTATGTATGACTTCAAGAATTTATTATATCCTTGAGTGAGTGAGATCTTTATAAGTGTCGTAATCTCATCTCACTGTAACCCCATTATAGAGTAATATAGTAGGATGCCTAGTCAGACTGTGGATGAATAAGGCACTACCACATGGCATGGTCCTATTGACTAGAGGGTACATTGGCATCCATATTAGCATTACACTTTCATAAATTTTACATTCATCTAGCCCATAAATACCATCATGTAACTATCATGTTTTTCCCTTTGGATCTAACTATTTTAATTTTATTAAGTCTTTCGATTGTGGATCCAATTCATCTGTTAAATGGCCTAAAATTAATTGTGTTTTTTTGTTATTTAATATTAAGTCTTAGTCATTCATCTTTTAAATGGAATAAATTGACTATGTCTTTGGATAAAATCTCCTATTCTAATTGTTAATTTTACAATATTTTCATCTTTCCTTTTAGACTTCTACACTTAGCCATAGTCAAAATTGACAAATTCAATGTCTAATGGTTATTATTTTTATTCAAATTATAATGTCTAATTTTTATTTTTGTAGGTTTAGATCATCCAAGGAGCTACCATCTATCAACATATCAAATATCCATTACTCCAAATCAATTTAGATAAAGAGATCATCCTTAAACCCTTTAGGTTCTTAGGATCATGCCAAGTGGCATAATCCCACTTTCCCAAGCCTTTGGGATGTTCAAGAAATAGTGGCAGATGGTGGACCTTTTAGGTGAATAATATGATGTTTTGTCGCATCATATCGCTTCATCATGCCTCATGATCAAGTAGGAGTAGTAACATGAAGTAGGATTAAGTAAGTCTTCAAGATGATGCCACATGGAATAATCTAGAGGCTCTAGGGAAGTCAAGACATTAAAAATTAATTAAGAACCTATAGATCTCTGGGTGAGAAATATTTTACCACTTTTCAATATCTCACTACACCCTATTCTAGAGAAAATTCAAAACCCTAGGACCTTAATCCACACTATGAGTTAACATAAAAGTCACATGTGGTAGGACCCCAACATTATGGACATGTTAGTTTTCTCAAATAGTAAAAAGAGGACATGTGTCATAAATTTATTGATGAAGATATGTGGACCTCTATAAAAAATATTAGAGCCTAAATTTGATGGTCATATTTACCATCTAGATCATCAAAGTCTAAAAATTAAACTATAGGTCCATTCAGATCTACACAATCAAGTGGTGTATTGTCTTGTAATGGTGATAGGAACCATGGGATGCAGTTTCCTAGGAAATTGATATAGTGGGTTAAGCTAGATAGTGGTGTGCACATTAGGATTAGGCAGGTGAAGAACACAAAAATATAAAACTTTGTCTTGATCTAGCTTTAGTACCTCTACATAGAAAGAAGTCCATGGACTATCCCAAAAATATTTTCTCAACATTAAACCACCTAGAATTAAATTTTAGATCAATTGGCATGGTCCTAATCTTGATTTCATTATGATTGGGAAAATTTTGATTCTCATTTGGCCTCAAGTGGGCACGTCCCATTTAATGCTTGTAACCGCCTAGTAGTGGGCTAATCAATGATCCTATAGGCTTTCATTACCTATAAGAGACTAATTATACATTATAATAAGGGATGTTATAATTATAACTAGAGATATATTAAAGGGGATATGCCATTTTCATTTCATTTAATTTTTTATTTCTTAGTTTAGTTTTTCCCTTTTTGCATGAGTTGATTTTGTTTGATGACATTTTCTATAACTTGTCTGATTATTGATGAATCTTGTATTTGATTTTCATGAATTATGTTTTATATGAAAGATTTGTGAGTGATATTAATTGTTTATGCATGCTTATAACACCTTTGTTTCCATAATATACATATCTCTTGACCCTCAGACTCCTTCACCATCTATGTTTTCTATTGGTCAAACAAAGACTAGTTTCTCAAGGGATTTATCTACTTAACAAAGCCAAAACTATCCTCATTATAAAGTAAGATCATAGTTTATTCATCATTAGCCTCTCTCTCTTTTGATATTTTTTATATCTCTATCATATTATCTTTAGAATAGTCTAAATTATAGTAAGTTGTTCAAGCTTTATCTGGACTACATGTTCATCCTTTCACTTATTCTTTTATGCATTGTTGAAACTAGTAGACTTAAGACAAGTGCCAAAAAGAAATGAGTTAATTGATAAATCTAAATTAATTAGTTTTTATAGACATAAGATAAAATAAAATTATTTAATAAGTATTAGAGTGTACTCCAAATGGGTCCTTTGTATGGAATAGCTCACATCAGCCAACTAAGGTATCTAGTTTGCCATAACCTAGCAGATAAATTCCTTGGTAAAGTTGTTACTTATCCTGCTTCCTTTTAAGAGAGGTGGAAGGAAGAGGGGGAGTCCTCACCATTTAATCCTTTCCTCCCCATATTTTTGTCCTAGATTTGGTGCATTGTGCCAAATAGACCACCAACATATTAATGTTATAAGGAAAGCCAGGATAGAGTGCATTCTAAGAGATATTACTTGTTGATTCATTAGCCCATCCTTCATGATTTTACCACTCTGTTTCATGCTTAAAACACACATAACATATTCTCACTAGAAGGATGGCATGATATAAAATATTTATTTAGATTTAAGACTAGTTTTATCTTATGGTTATGTTTCCTATACCTTATTGTGTGTCTAAACAACACATCAATAGCTTGGTAAAAGAAGGAAGTCAAAATATGATACTATCTAATATTTATGTTTGATTTTGATCATGTTGACTAAATTTTAACCAAACCTATGGCCTTGGATTATCTTGGTGGAATTTTATACCACATGAATATTCCAATGCCTACTCATGACTTGCCTGAGAATATTGATAGATTAAGTTCAAAATTTACCCATGGTGGGATTCAAACTATTGAATAACACATTCAGGAATTTAAAGAAGCCATCATCCAAACCCAAATATAACATGAGGATGTGTCTTTATACCTATTTCATTATTAACTAGATGAAAATTCTTAACATTGGTACATAGTTATGCCAAATAGATGCATCACTTCATGGACTAACTTTGAGAATCTATTTGTTAACTATTTTAGTGTTTTTATTGATCTTGTTACCTTATAATATCAATTTGATACACCAAGTAGGAAGCGTGGATGAACCCATAAGATTATCTAATAGTATTTTTCAATAATTGTATAGGATTTTTAAATACTCATTCCTATAAAATTAGGTGGTGTCTATTTAAACTTATCTGAGAACATTAGATCCCCTGACTTCTATGCTTGTTCAGAGGACCCCATCTACACTCACTTCCTTGGCATCCACTTATCAAGAAGAATTCATCATTCAACAACAAGATATTACACATTGTTATGGTGTTTTTCTACTCTAATTTTCATGATAATTGGGTGTTCACACCCAAAACCTTCTAAATTATATGCCTATATGTCAGTCTATAAACAAATGTGTTCCTTATAATCAAGCATTGCCTCAATTTTATGTCCAACCAGACTTCCTTGTGATAAAAAATAACCCTATTTTTTATTTTAATGCAAGTGATTATGATTATTAAAATTTTTATCGATAGGTTATTTTTCCTTTCTATAGTAATCAAACATATTTTGGTGCTTTTATTGATTAAGTGCCATTTGTTGCAATAATTACTCAACTAGTAATGCAGGGCATGACTTATGAGACTAAATATCTAGGTTTATAGCTTGGAGTATATGGATTCATAAATGAGATTGGTGTTTAATTAGTCATTATAATTTATAATGTCCCATTCAAAATGAAATAGCTAGTCCTTAAGAGTAGTGACAAAGATGAGTTTGATGATGAAGAAACAATAGTCTTTTCAGGTGAGTTACTATATGAAGATCCAAGTAATAAATATTTGTGTGCATAAGAAGAAGAATTAGATGTTTCTTATAGTCAGCCTAAATATGAAATATAATATTTAGATAAGGTAGATGAATAATATACATTTTATGTATCTAAAACACCCATATTGTATGTTGGTGTTCCTATATTTGACAAGCTAGCTCCAAAAGATCAAAAACTTGGTGGTTATAAATTAATCCTCATCCCTTCATTAGAGATGGAGGAAGTGAAAGAAATACAATTTTTTGTCCTTAAATATTAAATCTTAGACTCTTTGAATCATATTTTAAAATGATAATAGAACCACCATGAAATTCTCTCAGCACCAAATACAATCAAGTCTAACATGAGCAACCATGAGCACAATGGATTGAATCAAGGAGTGAAACTAATGAAAGTTGAAGCTAACAATGACTTGATGCAATGTATCTCCCTACATAATTCAAACATTGATGATAAATATATAAGGTCCTTAACTTTGGAAGATCCAAATTTACATTATTTGGATGATGAAAATGATAATATAGACACTACCAAAATGCCCATATTAGTTGAAGAGCAACCAATAGTGGAGTCACCACTTAGTTGTTAGAAATAATATATCTCTACCTTGTTGGGTATACAATTTTTTATGGTATGTATTGAGTCCCACCCCTATTCCCCATGACAATTTAATATTTGGCCAGAGGCATATCTCAAATTCTATCCCAAATGTTTCCTAAAAATGGAGTGTAAGTATACATGACTAAGTTTGTTAGCATAAGTCTGTTTAATTTGCATGAAAACATTATTAATAAGGATATTTGGGATAATGTTTTTAAATTTAAAGGACAACATAGATGTAATTACATGTATTCCTTTGGTAGGAATCTTATCAACCTTCCTAAAATCTTGAACATGAATATGTTTTATTTTAGGTATCTAACTAATGGGGAGATTTGGTTAATTGTCAAAAGGCATCTCCTCAACCCATGTTTCCAAGTTTGAGAGATCTTGGAATGATGTTGTAAAATAGTTTACATTTACTTCCTTTCATTCCCTTCCTTACTTGTCTTGCTTTCCTATTTTTTGTTGTTGTTTTTTGGTTTGTTTCCTTGTTTTGTCTGTATGCTTTCCTTGTTGGGTATGTCCCAACTATCTTTTCTTGTGGTTCCATGTTGGTCAGTGAAAATTGATGAAGTGAAATACATATAAGTAGGTAACATAAGTGACATTTTTTTATGGGTGCTTCTTAAGTTTTTTTCTATCCTTAGATCATTTCATAGGGTCAGTCTTGAAGGTTGAGACTTCTGTATGTGTTCTAGACTTGTTTTGATTTGGCTACGTTTGGGTAAGGTTAGTTGGTTATGAAAAGTATACTCCTAAAACCAAGCACAAATTTCACATATTAAAATGTTTCTAAATCTACTTGGGTGAACTTTTTTGGTTAAAACCCTAGGGTAAAAAATCTATGGTTTTGTCTTTCATTTGTTATAGTGGCCCCCAAACTAAAACTGAGACATAAAGAGATAGAGAGAGAAGAAGAGTTTAAAATAAAATCAATTTTAGAAAGACTCAATTATGGGTGATTCAATTAATCTCTACCGAGGTTATGGACACCTAGGTGTAAGTAGAGTAAGTCCTTGAGTGATATTAGAGGAAACTTTATTTGGGATATAAATGCATGACTAGTAGTGGATCAATGTCCATCCAAACATCTCTAAGGTAGGACTCACTATATTGATGGTTGGATCTATAAAAATTAATCCTTATAGGTCCTATGAAATGTTAAATTGAATCATTTTTCACATAATGAGTCAATGGGGATACTGGATTTGGTTACATAATTACTCCCATCTTATCCTTTTCTTCAATTTTTTCATGTTCCATGAACTATTTTAACCATAAATTTGGGTTCTAAAACTATTTTTATCATTCTAAAATAATCAAGAGTATTTTCCACCATATTCATCATTTGTTTTTACTTGCACAACATGCCCTAAGTTTATCACCAAAATCATGGAACCTTTTTTTTCTCTAGAGTCTAGTCTTATATCCTTAAGAGTTTTGGGTGGTTTTTGCCTATTGAAATGCCTTTTTCTTGTGACTGAAAGTCTTGGATGCATAATTTGAATCTTAATCATGATTAATTACTTTAATCCAAGTCTAAATTACATATGACCATCATAAACAATTGGTCTTAATTCTACATCTCAAACTGATTTGACATGAGTTTATGAATTTACATGATTCTATTAAGTCTTGGTTGATCTTATACCTATTTTGGACATGTATTAAATTTCCCCTTCCAATCCATTTCACCTTAGATCTATGTAAGTTATCCAATTATTTTAGAGTATTTATGCTTATTTTCCTAAGTAATTTGATCCATTTCTACTTTATTTCAATTTAAAATGATTAAGCATTCAATAAATTTTATTCCTTTACTAAGTCATTCTTCATTAAAATGGGATTAATTAGCTTTAGGATTGAGCAAATAACTAAGTATTTACATAGGTTTATTCAAACTTAGTTTCTTTTATTTATTTTAGAGTTAGCCATTTTATTTTAAATTTCATATCTAAAGTCTAATGGTTATGGTCCCTTTCATTTATTAATCGTCACTTCATTTCTTGTGAGTCTCTGAGTAAGCTTGGGGCTACTAAGTATCAGCCACTTGCTTCCTTGGGTATTTTATGTCTTCGTAATTTTTTCATGACCTCAATATCTCAAGTAAATGGGATGAGGATGCATAGCACAATATTTCATCCCCACTTCCTTGGGCCCTTTCAAGTTTTAAGGTAGGCCTTCAATGTCCCCAATGCTTGGGATGTTGACAGGTGTTTTGATCTTGGCTACTCGCTTCATCATAGATTATTGGTCTATAATCCTTATTATTTGACCTTATAAGTGCATGGGGTCACACCACATGGTGTAATCTTACTTCACCATGGCTCTAAGACTCTCCATTTACTTTTGACTAGTGGTCAAGCTCTCAAATTCCTAATATCATGCCACATGGCACAATCTAATCTCTCTATTCCTTGGGTTGGTTCATATGACTTCAATAATTTAATAGAGCCTTAGGTCAGTGATATATATTGATAATTTTAATGATATAATCCCATAATAACCCCATGATAAATAAATATAATGGGATGCCTAGTAAGATTCTGGATGAATAAGGAACTACCATATGGCATGTCCTACCAATTAAAGGATGCATTGGTATCCACATTAGCATTACATGTGCATAAATTTGATGGTCATCTAACCTATAAATACCATCATATAACTATCATGATTTTCCTTTTAGACTTAACTATTTTAATTTGATTAAGTCTTTTTATTGTGGGTTCAATTCATCCCTTAAATGGCCAAAAATTAACTATGTTTATTTTAATGATTAATTTTTAAAACTTTTCATCTTTCCTTTTAGGCTTTTGGACTTTGACATATTTAGTTACAATTGACAAATTTGAAGTCTAATGACTATTCTTTTTATTTGAAGTCTAACATCTAGTTTTCTACCTTGAAGGTTTATATCATCCAAGGATCCACAACCTATTAACATCTCAAATCTTTTTTGATCCAGAGAACTTTGTAAAAATAGCTCCTCCTTTGACCCTTCAAGTGCCCATGATTAATCTAAGTGGCATAATCCTATTTTCTTAGGACCTCAAAATGATCAAGACATAATGGCTAGATGTTAGACCTTTTAGGGGAATAGGATGATGCCACATGACATAATCTCACTTCACCATGCCTTAAGATAAAGTAGGATTAGTATGATGAATATGGGATTAAGTGGTTCCATGAAATGATGCCACATTGCATAATCTTAGGGATCTGGGGTAGTTGGGACATCCAACATTAATCAAGGACCCAAAAAGCTCTGGGTGAGTGATATATTTCCACTTGAAAATATTTTGTTACACCCTATTCTAGAGAAAATTTAAAACCCTAAGACCTTAAGCCACATTGTGAGTTAATGAAAAAATGACATATGGTAGGACCCTAATATATTATGGGCATGTTGGCTTTCTCAAGTAGTGAAAAGTAGACACGTGTCATAACTTTCCCAATGAAGATATGTAGACCTCCACAAAAAATATTAGAGCATAAATTTGATGTTCATATTACCCATCTAGTTCATCAATGTTTATAAATTAGATTTTGGGTCTAGTCAGATCTGGATAATCAAGTGGTATATTTTCTTCCAGTGCGATAAGGACTATGAGACATAGTTTCTTAGCCAATTTATATAGTGCATTGAGTTGGATAATGGCATACACATCATGATAAAATAGGTGAAGACCACAAAAAGATAAAACTTTGCCTTGATCCATATTTAGTACCTGTATACAAAATGGGGTCTAAAGACTAACCCAAGAAGATTTCATCAACATTCATCTACCCATAATTGAATTCTAGATCAATTGATGTGGTCCTAGTCCTAATTAAGTTATAATTAGGCATGATTTGATTCTAATTTGGTTTCAAGTGGGCACATCCCATTAAATTTGTATAACCACCTTGTAGTAGGATAATTGATTATTCATAGGCTTATATGGCCTATAAGAGACCAGTTATCCATTGTATTAAGGGATGATCCATTTAGAATTAAAACTAGAGTAGAGGGGATATGTCATTTTCATTTCTTGTAATTCATGATTTATTTATTTATATTTTCCCTTTTTGCATGACTTGAGGTTATTTGAAGACCTTTTTTGTAACTCTTCTAAGTATTGATGAATCTTAGATTTATATTTCATGAATTATATTTTATATGACAATTTTATGAGTGATATTCATTATCCTATGCATGCATGTGGTGACTTTGTTTCCCTTATTTACATAACTACTTGACCCTCAAACTCCTACACCATCTCTACTTTCTGGCTATGTTATGCTAGCTAAATAGAGATTGGTTTCTCAAGAGATTTGTCTACTCAACGAAGATAGAATTGTCCTCATTAGAAAGTGAAATCATCTTTTATTTATCCCTACCCTCTCTCTCTCTTTATCTTTTGTATATCTCTATTATATTATATTTAGAATTTTCTTAATTTCAATTAGTTTTTCAATCTTTATCTAGATTGCATGTTCATCATTTCACTTATCTTATTTTATGCATTGTTGAAGCTAGTATACTAAAGATAAGTGCCAACTAGTAGTGAGTTTATTGATAAATATGAACAAGTTATTTTTTTTGGACATAAGAGAGACTAAAATTTATTTCATAAGTCTTAGAGTGTAGTCCAAAAGGTCCCCTTGTATGGAATAACTCGCATCAACCAACTGAGGTATCTAGTTCACCATGACCTTGTAGACAAAGACCTTGGGGAATTTGTTGTTTAACTTACTTCCTTTCATGAGATGTGGAAAGGAAGAAAGGAAATCCTCACCAGTTGATCATTTCCTCTCCTATTTTTCCCCTAGAGTTGGTGTGTTGTTCTAAATGTACCACCAACATAAGGGCTCATAATATTGGTGTCGATGGTTTAAACAAAGTAACCAAAATTCTCTCTATTTCACAAAAGGAGAGTAGTTTAAACTCTAAACACACTAATAAGAATGAATAAGAAAGGTAATCAATGATATAAGGTAATTTTATTTCTATGCCAACACCAAGGTAGTGGGGGAGAAGGAATCAAAAAT
The DNA here is from genome assembly GCA_037957365.1 of Torreya grandis. NCBI lineage: Eukaryota > Viridiplantae > Streptophyta > Pinopsida > Cupressales > Taxaceae > Torreya > Torreya grandis. The sequence goes on along the minus strand of JARHVA010000594.1, from coordinate 2,434,995 downwards.
ATTTTTATTCAAAGCTGGTGGGGGAGCTGGGGGGCATGGTTTCTCAACCACATACTCTTTGGAATAGGCTTTTACAACATAAGTACTTGGGTGATTTTGATCCCACAAAAATCATCTCAGTGTGAAATCCTCCCAAGGGATCGCACCTTTGGGAATTCATAATCAAATGCCATCCTATCATTGTAAATCATGTTTTTAGACAATAAACAAAGGGTGTAAAGATGATTTTTTGGGTGACTCTTGGAATGGTCAAAAGCCTATTCGGGAAACCATAGGCTTGGAAGAGGTTAAAGCCTTGATTTATAATACTTGGAGATATCTATTTCTACCCTATTTATGATTTCTTATTTAAATAATTACTTTAGGGTGTGGGATCCCTTCAGTAATTGGGGGAATTTAAAACATGCCCAAGGTTTTAGCATTCTCCCATATTTTTTTACTTTGGTTTGGAATATGTTAAGGTATGACTAATTCAATCTCATATCATTTCTTCATGGATAAATGGTAGTCTAATCAGTGGTAAGTGGTAGATGAATAATAATTGGTTGATTTTTCTAAATAGTCTTACCATCTTATTTAGTTTTAAAAGTGTTTTTGGAACTGATTGATTGGAATGCCTCACATATTTATTTTTCAAGGGCATTATTCATCCAAATCTTTTGGCATGTGTATTTCCTTTTCAAATTTGTTAATTCTTTATTGAAACATTACATAACATTGACCTAGAATTTGTGATTTTTTCCATGGTACTTATTACCATGGATGTAAAATGTGTTGGGGTATTCAACTTCGATTAAGCATTTTTGGGTTTATCAGTTGTTTTGGTTTTCATGTTTACATGAATGTTGGTATTATTGTGATCTTTATCCCTTTTTTTGGAAATTTTTAAAGATAAATTTTTAAGTAAATGATCCTCTATTTATCTTACACCATGGGAGGCTCATTAAAATGGTTAGATCATGAAGACCATGTACCATTGAAAAAAATTATATTAGAGTATTCATGGAGGCAGGATGATCAGAATTCTTTGAAAAATCCAAGGTATTGATGATACTATTAACAAGGAATTTCCTCTTAGTTAGGAATTAGGGGTAGTTAAGGTCAATGGAGTAATTATTAATATTTATAAGGAAGACATTAATAAGGTCGCAAGGCTACCACTAGAATGATATAAATGGTACCTTATTAAATAAAGAGGGCCTCTTTGTAAGGAAGAGTTATTACTCACTAGAGAAAATGTGATTAACACAAGCAAAGGAATAACTTGTATTTAACTGCTAGATAGTTGGTCCATCATAGATCCACATCTAAAAGTATATTAATTTTGAAAGTAGGTTTTTAATCCTATATTCTTACCACTTTAAATTACTTTCTCATCTTTACCACAATAAAATTAATAATTTTCCATTTTTAATTTTAAATTACTTGAGAGAATTAGTGTGGAGATTAAAAAAGGAAATGAAAATGCCTTGGCCCATCAAGATTTGATAATCTAGATTTTATTTCCAATGTGGGATAATATGCTACAAATGTGTCTATGATGTATTCTTCCATTTTATCCTCTGTTTCTTAATTGCATATACTAATAGATAAATAATTGGCATAGAGTATTTTGACTTTATCTACAAGGACCCTAAAAATGAAATACACTTGATTAATATCAAAGGATATAAAATAATGGTGAGTCCCATTAAATAATTAAGTCATGCATTATCAAAGATTGAAATGTTACACAAGGAGATAATAATAAGTAAATAGGATATTGACAAATAAAGGAATTAAAAATATGATATCATAAATAGATTGAAAGAAATGGTGACCTTGGCATGTGAGAAGGCATCACATTTATCATTTTTAAGGCTTATACCTAGAGTTTACTCATTAATTTTGAAAGAGAACTAGGTGAAGTTATAATTAGGGTAGTTGGAATCCTTCCAATCCATAGAGGTAATTAGATTAGAAAAGTTTTGTTAATTTTTTATTTTCATCCTCCAACTGCAATAATATTTTTTATTTGAATCATATATGAATAATTTATTTCTTCCTAATGAGCTAAAATGGAATCCAAATCCCTATGTTGGTGATGTACTACTTAGAGCTTTGTTGTCTTCTTTCCAAAATGAAATAAGATGGGGAGGGGGGGAGAATGGACACGGTATAAGACTCTGGAAGAGACTCACCCCATATGGTTGAGAGATGAATTTCCAAGGCTGATATAAATCCTAAGGGAGTATGTAAACCAAATTAATAACAAGTAGATAAATAAAAAATTTAAATATTAAGTTGGACCTTATTACAATTGTTGAAAAGTTGACTATTGAGCTAGGTTCATAAACATATAGAAACTCTTATGTTAGATGAGAGAATATTACCTAATATTTAAGAGTTAAGGATCAATTTTCACCACATAACTTGAGTGAGGCTAGAGAAATAAACAACCTATATCTAATTCTATGAGGATGAAGGGCACATCCTAGATAGGGCTTAGATATTAGTACCCTTTTTTTGGTTTCCACTTCATGATTAGAAAGCTGAAAGGGCATTGAACAAGGATGACGAATTAAAAATATCACTACCTTTGAAAATAGGCATGGATATTATGCACCTATAAATAAAAATAGCTTGAATTTAGTGGATTTGAAAAAAATCTATGAAAAATCCATGAAATCTTAGTATCCAACCTACTAGCAATGAATGGACTACTTGAAAAGTTTATTTTTGTGGGAGTATGGGTGGTTTATATTTGTAATATTTTTGCCCTAGCTCACACCATATTTTTTTCAAAAGGTTAATATGGATATATAATAATTCATACATTAGAAATAGAAGTTTCATCAAGGTTTAATATGGTTGTTTTAGGGCCTTTTTATGGTAGATTGGATGAGTTAGTGACAAGGTTTTCATTTCTATTATGTAAACAATATTTAAGAGTTATTCTTCTAAAATATTTTATACTTGGCTATAGTATTAGTATCATTTTTTTAATATTTATTTTTTGAAGATTATTCTTTTTGTGTTTTGGGATTCAATGTGGGTTATATTCTCTTTGGTTCTTCCTATGCTACTTGGATGTTTGAAATTCCTTTAGTTATAGTTTGGATTAAGCTACATAGGTCTTCTTGATTTTTATTATGGATGAGTTATGAAAGATATCTCACCTTGGTTATTTGGCCCATTTTTATCTCTATTGTGAAAGGTTGTTGTGAAAGATTGTTTTATTTTGTTGTTATAAAAGTCATTATGTGTTGGCTATAATAGAATTTATTTTATTTAGGTATTTTGTGCAATGCTTTCAAACACCCTCCTTTGGGAATTTAATTATCTTTTTTTTAAATATGGTTCTCATTTGTATGTTTTCTTTGTAATATTTAAATAAGATTTAGTTTTTTTCTTTGTAATATTGAAATAAGATTTGGTTTTTTCCCTTAAATTAACTCTTTTAACTTTGATTTTACTAGTTTGGAAAATTAGATCTCATTATAAGAACTCTTTTTAATTAATGAAATGGGTGAGGACCCCCATAATCCTTACTTAACTATTAAAAAACATTAAAAAAAAAAAATCTACGCAAAAAATAAATGTCATAAGTAAGCTAATAACATGATGATAATATAATGTTAAAAATGAGAAAATCAATAATTTCTAATCTAAAATACAATAACATGAGTTTGAATAAAAATTATATACAAACTAAAAATACAAGTTATCATCATATATTTCTCTTTACCATCATCATCTATGAGCTACTTATCATCATCATAATTTATGAGCTCATGTTATGTATTGTTTGGACTATACTCCACTCCAAATGATGGCATGTTAGCATAGTCATAGTTAGGATCTCCATCCTCATCCTCCTCTCTAAAATTGGGACCATCAACTAAAATTGAAAATATTTTAACCTACAATGACATTTCCTAATAATTATTAGAAAATTTTAAATTCAATTCATGTTAAATAACTAATTTTACTTACAAATTAAATTATTACTAAATAGAAAATAATGACATCTTACCTACACAAATCCCCTATAATTCTCCCACTCTTTGAATGCATCGGTATTCCATATAAGGGATTTCATATGCACCCATAGTTTCTTAGTGCCCTTGAATTCATACACCTTCTCCAATAAAAATAATTAAATGTTAAAAATATTGAGGTATGAAATAAAATATGCAAGCTATATTTTTTAAACAAACTTACAAATTTCCAAGTTGCATGTTCTACACTCAATTATCCCAAATGATGAGTCATGAACTTCCCCTAACTTAATATAACTTGGTGGGGTTTTTCATAGATATTTTTGACCTCTGTATTAATATAAAAACATAAAAAAAATTGTAATTAATGAGTAAAATAAATTTAAAAAAACTTTTTTTAGTTTTATTTTTTGAAATTACTAGATGATTGCTCTATATCTCATTTGTGCCAATTTTCATATTGGATTTTCCACATAGATACATTCATTTCTAAAGTTTATAAAGCTACTCTCTCATCATGTGTATTACTCATTTACTTATCCTACACATTAATTTTTTTATAAAGTAACATAAACATATAAAAAATAAAAATATTATTTGAATTAATTATGTTGTAATATCCATATATATCACAACATCCTCTTAAGTCCCTCTGTCACAAATTTTTCAGTACAAACAACCAAACACCTTTTGCACTTAATTATTTACAATTTAATTCTAGATGACCATTTTTTGAAAATAATTTTTTGGCTTGCATAAGAATTATTTTTTAAAGTACATGAAACAAAATAAATAAACTGAAGTAATTTATTTTTAAAAAATAGATAACATTAAAAAAATAAAAATAAAAATAGTTGATTAAATTAAAAAATAAAATTACACCTAATACTTACTTTCCTGAGCATCTTGTAATACTTTTATGTCATCATTGACATACAATCTCACCTTGACATTCCATCGCACTTGATACCTGTACATATCTAGTGTTAAATGAGATGGTTGATCATCATTATAATTAGGTGGAGAATCTATATTACCCCTCAAAATATAGGAAATAGTTCCTTAAGGAATGTGTGGGTGGTCTCTTGTAGTTTGAATTGTTGAGCATGAGATAAATGACGCTGAAAAGAAACTAACATGAAAGAGGAAGATCTAAAACTATACAATAAGGTCAAAAAATAATAAATTAAAAACATAATAACTAAAAAAACCAAAAAAAATATAAAATAAATTTTATAATGTGACTACAAATATGACTAAATAAAATAAAATATTTATCTCATTGGTTCCCTTGAAGCAAGAGAAATATGATGGGTTGTCTCTATTTTGTAATCACTTGTAAACCATTGAAGTACCTCAAGGATATAATGCACATCTGAATCATAACATACATTTGATTTTTTTAGGCATATTATGGGTATGGTAATGAGGGGTGAAGTACTCCTCCTATGTATATTGTGTGGTGGCTTCACACACATTGGTTCCATTGCAACCCACACTATTTAATGACTTCTTCAAAAAAAAATTGTGCTATGTTCATGAGGTTACTTGTTTTTACCCTTGCCTAATATTTTTAAAAATAATTATTTATATATTATATATCTTTCATGAATTTAAGACACTCGAATAAAAATAATTTAAAAAATATGAACAATAAATTATGTTATTAATTTTTTTCCTTTCCATACAATCAACAATTTTAATGCCATTTTTCATAAGTTTTATGTGTGTTACTTTTGGGTAGTGATTTCCTACAATTTATACTTGTTCTTCTTCATAAGGTTTTCCTTTTTTTTTTTAATCTTTTTACTAGGGTTTAAGGTTTCTACCTATTATTTCCCATAAGGTTTTGCCTATTATTTTTACTGAGATTTGTGCTCGTTATTTTCCCATTAAAAAATTGGTTTTTGTTATTTTTAAAGGCTTTTTCTAGGGTTTTTACCTACTATTTTTTATAGGCTTTAAATGTTTTAGATTTATACCTATTATTTTCCATAGGGTTTATGCTTGTTTTTACTAAGGATTTTCTAGTGTTTTTATTTATTATTTTTTGTAAAATAATTACAGGGTTTCCTAATATTTTTGCTATGAAATAATTTTTTTGTATTATTATCTTATTTTATTTATGAAGTGTTCTTCCTCCTCATCAATTGTACATAGTTATTCTCTCCCTACCCTTCTTCCTCTTCCATCTCCTTCTTTTTGAGATAAACTCTTCTCTTTCTCTTTTTATCCTATTTTTTTAATTTCCCTCCACTATAATTGACCCCTTAAATTATCGATTTCTCTCTTGACATGTCATTTCTCTATTGCACTTTTTTTTATTGTTTGCCTGTGCTAAAAAAAAGTAAAAAATGAAAGAGGGGAGGGCATATGGGCACCCTCTTTTTTTTCAGTTGGTAGGCTAATACAAAAGTGGTGCAATTTTTTCCACATTTATATTACCTCATAACAATTTTTTTTAGAACATAATTATATTTATTTCAAGTAAAGTAAACCTATTAAATAATAAATTAAATTAAATGATAATTTTGATCAAATAAAGAAAATTAAATAAAATAATAATAATAAATTAAATATTAAATCGTTATTATAAATTAATTAGAAAAAATATTGCATTTAATTAATTTAAGTAAAAAAATATAATATGATATTTTCAAATAACATGAATATATCATTACAAAAGTGTGTGTGTGTGTGCACGCATACACACACGTGTGCAAGTGTGTGTGCGTGTGTGCATGCGTGTGTGTGTGTGTGTGTGTGTGTGTGTGTGTGTGTGTGTGTGTGTGTGTGTGTGTGTGTGTGTGTGTGTGTGTGTGTGTGTGTGTGTGTGTGTGTGTGTGTGTGTTTTCATTCAAATATTTCATATGAATAAATAATGGGGATATTCATCCAACTAAGGTAGAGGTAGTTGTATTCCTTCATGTTATTCTTTAACAAATTCATCTCGTGATATTTACAATATGAAAAGGTAGTGTATGAGATGTCGATGGATGCCCTACAAATAAATGTCTTGAAGAATTTAAAATGGACTGTTGATTATTTTCATCTCTTTTCCTAGTGGATTTTATATGAGGTTATGTGAATACAGTAGGAGGTGATGGTGAGAGTGATGAAATATGAGTTTATGTGAGATCCTCTTTATAATACAAAGACATTGATGATGTTCTAAAACATGCACACACACACACACACACACACACACACACATCCTGTTCATCATATTTATATATAGGTTATTAAAGAAAAATAATATACTATGAAATAAATTACATTTTACATAACATACAAAAATGTAACATTAGATTATTTTCAAAATATTTATAAAATTAGACTATTTTTAAATTGGGTTTTTTTAATTTGAATTTGAATTAATTGGGATATTAACTCTAATTAAGATAAAATAGATTGAAGGGTAGTAAATTCTATAAAAATACTTGTAACTAGTAGAATAAAAGTAAAGTACTAGAATAAACAAATCATGAGTTAATGAATAAAGTTAAATATGAAAATCACAGAGGAAAAGAAGATGTGTTTGATTTATACCCATAGGTTTACTTTTCATGACTAAAATATGGTTAGGTATGATCAAATCATAATTGATTATGTACTTCAATTGAAACAATAATTATCATTATTTTGGGTCAAAATCAACTAGGAACAATCAGGATCGACCATCACTCTTAACCCCTATGGTTTGATAATGACCTATGTAGTAAAATATGAAATTTATAGTATATTCACTTGCACCTTCTTGAAAAATTATTGTATGTCAAATTTTGACCTTTAGTTTGCACAAATGACCTCTTCAAGGTTAAAACCCTGTTAGAGTTTTTTGATGGTTTAAAACTTGTAAAAATAATGTGGGGAATGTAATGAGATGAGATAATCCCAATCACCCCCATGATTATTTAACAATGCCTACATATCCAAATTAATCTAAATATGGAAACAAGCCCACATAGTTCTCCCACCTAGAGTGCTTAGTTTAATATTATTCCTTTAATAATGTATACATTTAGAGATGGATTGAGTACTTGATAATTATTTACTTGATTTATATATAATAGGATTTCGACTAGGCTAAACATTGATTCAAGTTTATAGAATTGAAACTAGGAAGAATATGGAAGCTTTTCTTGATGTGCAATATTATAAGTGTGATTGAATAGTGTAATTTCCAAATTTTCCATGTGGTATAATAAGTGGATTAGATGTGAATTTATATAAATCCAAATGCATAAAACCTCAAGTTAATTATCTTAAAAATATGAACCAACCTATAAGTGAGGGTTTAAATTTGAAAAAGAGATGTTGCTAAGAAAGGGGCAAGATCAGCTTATAAAGGTTAGGATTAACCCTTGTGGGTCGATTCTAGCCTAGAAGGGTGAAGTTTGTAGACACCTAAATTTGGCCACCAATGACCTCCAACTAGACTTTTGACCAATTTTCACCTAAAGTGCACAATTTGGCCTTAAAACACTAAAATACATTAAATGAGTTGAAATTGATATATTCAAGTGTCAATTTTGGCTAGAGTATCATTAAATGAGGTAATGTAATTTATGGGCTAGCTAACTTTGATCAAAATCATTTCGAGTCAAAATGCTAATTTTTTACTTAGGTGCTCTAGATATCTCTTTTCTATCAAATCTCTTGCATGAGACATGTGCCTTTGTTATTTGGTGTTGATAACATCCTAAATAGGATAACGGATCCAACGCATCTAACATTGACTTCCAATTTTAATCCAGTCAAATTATGGACCAATAATAAAACATTTTGACCAATTTGATTAATTTGTGCACCAAGAACCAAAATTTGCACTAAAGTTGACTAATCATGTTTTAGGCTAATTAAACCAAATTAGGGATTTAAGTTAATTTTTCATAGAACTTGTTAAATAAATCTTTATTGGAAATTGATTTCTATTAATTGCATCATTAGGTGACATCATCAATGGGGTGGCATCCATAAGCCATAAATGCATAAAATATTAGGATTATGAATCTCCCATGCCTCATTAAGACCCTCCATGCCCATTCAATAACCCTCTATCCTAAATATTAATGGGTATATTTGTATAATGAATTTTATATTTGTATTTATTCATGGCCACACATCTCAATCTTGAGATGGACGATCATGGTTGATCCTCAAACCATTATAAAAATCTATAAATAGGAGGCCTTGCCTATTTAATTTTAATCTCTCACATGCCAAAGTTATAATTCTAAATTGATTCCAAATATTCATGTAAATTGGTGTTATAATTTCTAAATATTGAGCCAAGCCAAAGCCACAAGGTGCCAAGGAGAAGAGGAGATAACCAAGCCTCCTTTGATGAAGAATTCATGAGCACAAGCCGATAAATCCACTACTACAAGATATTTTGGATCATTCAAGGGAGGTGAAATATTTGTTCTCTTTCACATTTTATTTGTGTTTCTATTCTAGTATTGTTAACTAAGCTCAACCAAGTAACTAGGCCTAGAGATGTATGTTAGTTAGTGTGTTGGTTTTTCAATTTCATTTCATTTTATCACTAAAAAGATACTAACACCTCTCTTGATTCAAATTCCTAGTTCACATAATGTCACTCCCAGTGGGACCATATTCACAAGAGTGCAATCCACAAACTTTTTTGTGTTTCATAGTTTTGATTCTTTTTTTTATTATTTTTGCTTTGAGTAAAAATGGTCAATAAAGAAGTAATAACTTTTTATTTACTATATATTTTTGTCAAAAAAATTTTATTAATATATATAAATATGTCATTTATATTCTCTAAAAATCTACAATTTTTTTTAATATTTTATAATTTATAGTTGTTTTAGTAACTGTCACTTTTTGTTTTTTATTTTTCTAGTAAAAATGGTTAGAACAGAGTTGATAACTTTTTTGTATTGAATTTTTAGATTTAAAATTTTTCATATATGTTAACCCTAGAGTTATCGATAACATATAAAAAATTTATGGAAAACCTATATATATATATATATATATATTTTAAAAGTTATGTTAAAAATACTAACTGCAGGTTTTTATATTTTATATGCAGGGTTTTATGTGTTGTGTTATATTTTATTTTTAGCCTTCTCATTTGTTGTTTGCAGGAGTTCATATATTTAATTTTTTTTTCAATATTTTATTTATATGTGTGCCTCATTTTTTAACCTAACATATTTTTTTTTGGTGTGATGCCTTAAAGGTAGACAGGTAATCAGTGGACTTGGAATTCGTTAAAGCATGTTATTAAGACATCTTTGGCATGCTTTTAAAATGAATTAAGAGTATTTTTTTTGGTGCTTAATGAAAAATTTAGGTGTTTAAGTGAATTTTTTGATAATTTAGGATTTCAAAGTTACAAATTAATACCAAGGGGTCAAAATAACACCACCACACCTTTCAATTTGGGGCTTAAAAATGAACTCATCTTTCAAAGTTTTTGTGTTCACTACTTGTTTCAATTAGCACTTTGTTTTCACAAAATATAAAGATGTTGCATGTATTATCTTCCATTTTTATCCTTTAGGGAACCCTTGTAATCAAAATCAATTTTCTTATTTGTGAATTTCCTAGTCCAAGGCATATAAAGAACGTCATCTAAAGCACTCCCCAAAAACTCACAAAAGTATTGGGTGACCTTGACAATGACCCTAAAGTCTTTATATTTTATGCTTTCTTTATTTCATGTAAACTTGGATTACGAGGGGGATGTCATTACCTCTTGTGAGTTCTTTAAGGAATATTGACCTAAGGTTTTACCTCTTGACACTGACCTCATTTGGCTCCATATTGGAGTTACACATGGGAATTAGTGGCACTTTGGACATAGCACTACACTGAGCGAACAGTAGGATGTAGTGGCTGTAAAAAGGACTAGACCTTTTTGCAATAATCTAAGTGATACACACCCAAAATCCATGCTTTTATTTTGCATTGTTTGATGTGAAAGTCATTGTGCAATTTATTCTCCTAGAACATTCAAAAACTTGTAGATCTTAGACAAATCCCCACTTGCAGTGGAAGTATTGTTGGTGCAAGGTGCGTTTCAAGGTCCATGTCATAGTACTATAATTTGAGATAAGGGGGGTGTAAAAACCCTACTAAATAATGTGTATTTACTTTTGGATAAACACTTAAAATCCTCTCAAATGATGTATATTGATGAATTCCAACAATACCAAGCAACCATGTCAATTTAAGATCTAAGAGCGATTAATTAGTTGGTTTAGTCCTAGATTAAAGTCTTGTTTAGAGTCTAAAAATTGGTGTAAAAAAATGATACAAACCAAAACACATGGTCCTCATTTTCCTTTGAACAAAGAGGCATTATGCTACCCATGAGAAATCATCAATTTGCCTTGTTCAAAGTTCATCAAAACTTGGAGTCATATCATCTACTCTAACACAATTATGTTTCCCAATTGATTATAAACTTTATAAAAGTTGTTTAATTCCTTCATTTATAATCTAAATTCAAATTTTCACCTATATAGTTCATAGGGTTGATGTGTTTAGTGGGTTCACCATTTTCACTAAACTTGAGGGTACTTACGTTCAATTTCCAATTTGGATTGAAGGTCATTTAAGACTCATTGTCATTATCATCACTTGATAGCCTTAAGTAATTTTGTGATAAACACTTTCACTTTGAGTCAATGCACCACAACATTTTGAGTCAATAAAGGTAGTGTTATGTTATCAAATTTGTGAGAAATTATATTTGCCTTAGAGAGTTTTTGAAGCAAGCATTTTGTCACATCTTTTGGGTAGTCTAGTGCTATTATGCTACCCAAAACATTTCAAATATTGTTTCATAGGCCCTCTTGCATAGAGTTCAAATTTGTTCTTACATTTTCAAACCAATCTGAGTATACTTTTATGAACCTTTGTATAACACAGTTAGGTCATTCACTTTTGTCTAGCTTATTTGTTAAAAGAACCAAGTTTTATACCATTATTTGTGAGAAAATAAACTATCTCTAAAGTGCCTTTTGTTTCATATTTATACCTATTTAATTGATTCCATGTCCAAGATTCAAATGCCTAGTTTTTGTTAGAAGTGTTTCAAATCTATTAGATTAAAAAATTCATCTATTTCAAAGTCTAGATTTTGATGCTTTTTGGCCAAGAGTCCTAACACATGCCTTGTTTGAGCCTAGATTTCGATGCCATGTTTTGGCCAAAAGACCTAGCAACTTTTAATTTTATATATTAGACTGATTTGAAACACTTTGACCTTAGAATTTGGCATTTTGATTTTTAGTTCATTTATTTAATCATTTTGTGTAAAACATGTAAGGTTAGAAACTGAAACATTAGCTTATGTTATCACAAATCTTTGCATAAACCTTTTGATCCTTTTGATGAATCTAGACTAAGTTGGAACATCATATTTTTTTAGATAGTGTTTTTTTAGAGTTTGAATACCTCCCTTTGTCATAAAGCATTGACTATGGATCCTAACATGCATTCTTACACTCGTAATAGACTCATGTACAATCCAAGGATTAGTAATGTGGTTGCATAAGAAGAAATGGTACAAGACCCCTACACAAATAATATTACTTGTGAGATAGATCCTTATCCCTCTTATAATACTCAATTAGGGTCACAAATCCAAGATCCATTGGATAACTATTTGGTTAATACACCACCTTATTCAAAACAAGACCAAGAACAAACTACACAATACCTAGCTACAATACCCATAATGAATGAACCAATTCTTCAATAGTCATGCTTTACTAATACGCCTTCCACATATGATCCATTTTTTTTTAGTGTCATTTATTAGAGAACAAAGATGATATTTTAGTTATATATATAGATGTAGGGGCCAAGTTTCCAATAGAATTCCCTCATGATAATTTACCAAGCCTAGAAAGAATGCCCCATAACATAATTTATGATCAATAGGCTTCTTTTAAAAATCCTTTGGCTCTAGTCCAAACAACATATCAATACCCTAATATGCCTAATAGAGGAAAAAACCTCATGGAAGACCAATTTAACCAAATGTAGATGGCATATTAGACCTACCTAAATCTAGCATGCAATTTCAATCAGATGATGATGGTAAACAAACCTCTTATTGACTTAGTTCCTTCAACAAGAGTTTTGATAGAGTTAACTAGTTAAGACAATCAGAGTTTAGACCCATTCATGCAAAACACTTTGGTAGACAACTTACCGCATATGCCATTATTGAAGAAGTGTCTTCTGATTCTACATAGAATAATGAGCAAAATATAGTGGACAATGTGCAAGCAACATCCAATCCAAATCAAAGTGGTACTAACACACAAACAACTAGTCAACAACATGTGCCTATAGTTAATACCATGAGTAGACCATCATACCAAGGAGTATGATTTTATACATCCAAACCTCAATCAGTTGTTTCATCAATCATGCAACTAATAGGATTTGATAGTCAAATATCACATAATGTCACACCTCAGCAATAGAATGTGATGAATCCTACTCCTCCTCAATAAGGGATGAGTAGTATTCCACAATATTAGGCACAATATCATGTACCAACACAATAGAGTTTGATTATATTACCACCTTAACAAGGGGAAACTAATTTTCCACCTCGTCAGGTAGTGGAAAATACACCTCAATCGTAGACTAGTGTACCAATCTAAAACCAAATGATGACTAGCCAACAATGTGTAAATATTGGTCAGAAATAGATGTTAAATCTTTAACATGCTTTCACTTCCTAATAATGATTTTTGCAACAAGGAGGATCCCATGTTTCTCAAATACCTACTCGACAATAATCATCTCAAAATGTGCCACAAGTTCAGAGATAAGGTCTTGGTCCATAAGTTCCCACTCAATAAAAAGGTTTGATTAGTCGATAGCATGTCCCTTTTCAACCATAGAAGTCATAGTATAGTTATATCCCTCCATCCCAACCATAAAATCCTCCAAGTCAAACCTTTATAGCTAACCTAAACCAAAATATTACAACCAAATGTGCAATTCTAAGTACATCTTAATCCATGTATGCATATTCTTGGTCCATTTCCCAACCAAACTAGCATACCCCAATAAATATCTCCATCATACCCTAGTCAAAGTGTCCCACTTGTGACCTCCCAACCATCTACCCAAACCAATATTCTCCTTCAAACCAATGTTCCTTCCAGTTTTCTATCCCAAGAATTACAACAGATGAAAGATGCAATTACTGTCATTCAAGCTAAGAAATAGACTAAAAATTTTAAGTTGGATGATGTGTTTTTTTATCCATTCAACATGGATTACTTACAGATACCATTTTATCTATGATACAAACCACCAAAATTCAAAAAATATAAAGGGAAAGGAGACCCTAAGGCCCATTTAATCAAGTTCTTTGTTGTATGTCAACCAATGGCATATAACAATATATACCTTTTGTTTTTGTTTCCAAGGAGCTTGTCTAGACAAGCCTTGGAGTGGTTTTTAAAGTTTCTAAAGAATTCAATAATAGATTTCAATTTAATTAGTTGACTTAATACAAGCAAAATAAAATGTTGGTGAGAGTTTTGCAAGTTATCTATAGTGATAGAGAGCCATTGCAAGCTGATTCACCCATAGTTTACTAGATAAACAATTAGATGTTGTGTTTACTAAAAATTTACATAGTGAGATAGCTTATCATCTAGAACTACAATGTGTAAATACTTTCAAGGAGATAATTAATAAAGGCTTATTGATTGAGCGAGCCCTTATTAATAAAGTGATCATCAAGCTTATGTCAACTAATCAGAATCAAGGTACCAATCAGGAAAGTGGCCAAAACCAACATCCAATCTAAGTGCAAGCATCACAACCAGCACAAGCCAATAACCAAGATATACCAAAGCAATTCAACTATAATAGGAATATTGTGGGTAATGAAGTAAATGAGTCACATCATGTCTAAATAGTGAAAACATTGTCTATACCATCTTTTCATCTTAATCCTACCCAACAACCTCTCCAACCAACGTTGCAAGCACAAAAACCAATCTGCACAACAAATACAGCAACCTTTACCATTATAAACCCTTCCTCAAAGGAGAACTCTACCTATGCATCATGTCTTTAGTGACCTAAGAGAGCCTATTGAGTTTGTATTTCACAAACTTATTATTGCTAATCTGATTAGTTGGCCTATACCAAAGCATTATCTATAAGGCATTCCTTATCTTGATTGGTACCATGAAAATGAATTCTATGAATATCATCGGGTTAATGAGCATAATCTATGAAGATGTGTGTAAATAAAGCATTTGATTGAGAATATGTTGGATAATGGGGAGATAACATTGGATAATGGTACTTCCACCTCCAATAAAACTCTTTAGATTTATCAAAACCCCTTTCCCTAACATAACACACAGTAGAAGCATAACAATCAATAACAACAACACTAGCTGGTGTAACAATAAAATCAATAGTATCAAAATCAAAGGTCAAACTAGTAAAATTAGTAGAATCAACAATAAAACCCAAAACATCATAACAATGGACAAAACCAAAGTCAAAATGGTAACAACCAACAAACCTACCATGTAATTTCACATGACTACAATAAGGTTACAGACCATATTCCAGGGGGCAGTGTTAATACCATCTCCATTAATCCTAAACTGAGCACTAATCAATCTAGATCATTGTTAAATAATACCACTCAATCAAATTACATGGATAATCCTTCTTTAACCTGGGATTGCACATAGGCAAATAGAAATTGGGACTCCCACTTTTGGACCATATACCAATAACTCACCCTTGCCATGTGACCACATACAAGTGCACTGACAATTGAGACTTATCCTATCTAGTCCTACACCATTCCCAGCATTTGTTAGCAATTATGGTCTAGCATCTAATCCTAATTATGCAATCACAACTCAAAGGTCAAAGATTATTATCCCAAGTCCACAACCATCTACCACTTTGCCTATTATCCAACCAACCATTCAGCCTCAGAATAAACCATTCACCATTGACCAAGACAAGAATTTTTATATTGTGAAACAATTATAGAAGACACCAGCACAAATTTTTATTTTAGATTTGTTTTGAATGTCAACAATCCACAAGAACATTTTGAATGAGTTTTTAACCCAATCCACTATTGCCATTGACATATCCCCTAATAAATTTCAACCTTTGGTTAAACACCTAGCTCTATCCCAACAAGTCACATTCAACCAAAGTGATATGTCTTCCCTTGGCCCATTCCATAATAATCCATTATACATAGAAGTTTATATAAAATAGCATAAAGTGAAACATGTACTTATATACAATGGATTAGGCCTCAACATAGTATCTCTAAATCTCATCAATCTTCTTGGGTACACAATGGCAGATCTCCAGCTAGAAATGATAACTATCAAAGCCTATGATAATTAGGAAAGAGAATCACAAGACACTATTGGATTACTAGTTATCATTGGGCCTTTGACCCATGAGACACTTTTCCATGTGATTGATCTTGAGTTGTCATATAATATGCTTCTAGGTAGGCCTTGGTTACATGAGATTCATGCAATCCCATCAACGCTGCACCAATATATCAAGTTCTCCCACTCAGGGATAAAAGTGAATATTCTAAGAGATTTACACCCATATAAACACTACAAACATATTAAGGCTGAGTTTCAAGCTACAATTACCAATACGACATGAATCCAAGTTCCAAGTAGGATAAAGGAAAGGCCATACTTATTGATCCTCCATAAGATAATTGCATAGATCCTAATACCTTGGATTCCCTTTCCCACATGCCACCTCTTGAAGATTCTAATTATTTCACCATTTTAGATAATGGCCTAGGGGAGTATGTGACCAATGATACCTTCCATATTGCCAATCTTCTTCAGAATCCAAAGACCTTTGGGTGACCTAAAAATACCCCACACAATGATTGGCAACAAAAGAACAAAGATAAGAGATCTGTCATGTTTGTACCAACATCTGGCCTAGAACTAGACCCTCTTAAAGGGGATGAATCTTTGTTGTACAATGACAACCAAGTTGATTATTTTAAAAGTACAAAGTATCTTATTCCCAATAAGATCATGGAGCATCAATATTATGAAAGAAGAGACCTCAAACCAAATCAACAAGGAACCATTGAGCCAATTTCCATGACTAAGTACAAAAGACTTTATGGACTTAGATTTAAACTGCATAGGGTGACCCCACATATCTTATTTGAGTTCCATCATCGGTGGTTAGTGATGATGATGCTGATAGTGAATTGGAGTCTGACCATAGCCTCACCTTTGATGACTTGACTGAGACTAACTTGTTTGATAATAATGCCATGTGTACCCTTACCCAAGTCATTCATCATAACCCATTGCCATTATACTATCCCCAACTGATAGATTAGGACCAACAAGAATTCAATTTGCTGATTTATGAGTTCAAGAATGATGAGGCATTCTATGAATTTTTAGGCCTTAGAAACAATGCTCCGTTGGGAGATCATAAATTAGGATTATCAATTACATTAGATTCTGAAGCCTATTTTGAAGAGAGGGTGAACACCCTTAGCCAAAAGCAAATAAATAAAACATTGAGATCCCAAAGTGAAAACCTCTTTGAGGTAATTTTTGACCAGGGAAAAACTAAAGATAAAGGCCAATCTAGTGGTGAAAGTTTGTTTCAAGCACCATTAGATGGGGGTGTTCATTCTTCTTCAAATTTAGATCAGGAGATCAGCAACGATGAACTTGCCTATGGATCTGAGTTTAGTTTTTCACAATAACAAGTATTTGATCAATTTTTCCAATAATTTCCAACTATTTTTATCACATGGCCAGATCTCCCATTGAGGGACTCAGATTCATCATGCCTAGGAGATGTTGAAGAGAAAGTCCTAATAGAGGACCCTGATATAGTCCAACAATTCAAGTCTTTGCCTACTATCCTAGAAGATGGTTTAACCCTTCTAATCAAAGATACAATAGAGGTAAACATTAAGACTTAATTAGACCTAAAATATATAAAATTAGTCATGTCCCTCACTGAGGAGGAATGTGAAGTCTTTACATCTCTATTGAGAGAATTTTTAGATATCTTTGCATGGGCTTATTTTGACATGCCAGGTTTGGACCCTGCCTTGGTTCTGCACCTCCTTGTGGTCAATCCTGATGCCAAACTAGTGAAACAAAATCTACATAAGATGTATCCTCACATTGTTGTCTTGGTAAATAAAGAGTTTTAAAAACTCTTAGAAGTAGGATGTATCTGATCTATTGACTACTCAGAATGGATATCTAATGTTGTACTTATTAACAAAAAGCCTAAAGGAATTAGAATCTGTACTAATTTTTGAGACATAAACAAAGCTTATCCTAAGGATGACTTTTCATTGCCTAATATTGACATGATCATCCACTCCAAAGTAGATTATGAAATGCATTCACTCATGGATGGATTTTTAAGATACAACCAGATCAGAATAGCCCTAGAAGACCAACATAAAACAATGTTCACCACTCCATGGGGAACATTTTGTTATCAAGTAATGCCATTTGGTCTTAATAATGTTGGAGATACATATCAAAGGGCCATGATTTTCATATTCCATGATATGATATATGATATTATTGAAGATATGTTGAGGACATATTAGGAAAATCCAAAATTAGCGCTGACCATCTAGTAGTGCTACGTAGGATATTTGAAAGATTGTGGGAGTACAAAGTCAGACTCAATCCAAAAAAAATTGTGTTTGGTGTAACCTCAGGAAAATTACTTAGCTTCATCATGTCTCGCATAGGCATTGAAGTTGATATGGCCTAAGTCCATGCTATAACTGAGATATCCACCAACCAATTTGAAGAAACTTTGTAGTTTATAGGGTAAGATCCAATCAATCCAATGCTTCATCTCTCAGTTAGTAGATAAGTTTCATCCATTTACACATGTTCTAAAGAAGGGAGTTTTATTTCACTAAGATGATCATTGCCAAACAAATTTTCAACAACTCAAGGACTATCTAGCTAATCCATCTATTTTGTTACCTCCTATGTTAAGAAAGTCATTCTTATTGTATCTATCAACTATCGACAATGCCTTGGGGGTAATTTTGGCTCAATATGATAACAATGGAAAAGAGCATGTAGTATACTACTTAAGTCATACCTTGGTCACATATGAACATAACTATTCACCTATTGAAAAAGCTTGTCTAGCCATGGTCTTCGTAGCTCAGAAATTGCACCATTACATGTTAAACAATAAGACCATGGTCATTTCAAAAGTAGATCCACTCAAGTATCTACTATCTAAAATAGCTTTACAAGGTAGAATGGCCAAATGAATCATGATTTTTAGTGAGTTTGACATAGAGTATGTCAATCAGAAGGCAATTAAAGGATAGGTCTTTGTAGATCAACTTACTGAAGCACCCTTACAGACACAAAGCTACTCACATTTCATTTTCCTGATGAATCCATAATGACCATCATTGACACACCTCTTGATGAGAAGCACTAGAAGATGTATTTTGATAGTTCATTTACTACACATGGATCAGAGGTAAACCTCTTATTTATTACACCATAGGGGGATCTAATACATAAATCATTTAGAATCAATTTTCCTTGTATAAACAACATGGCCAAGTATGAATCACTTATCATATGACTTTGATAGGTAGTACACTAGAACATATCTCATCTCCAAGTTTATGATTATTCTTAGTTAATCATCAATCAGGTCACAGACCATTTCCAAACCAAAGATGACAAGTTAGTTCCATATAAGGCTATGGTCGATACCCTAAAATAACAAATTACAAATATCCAATTTGAGCATATACCAAGGGTTAGTAATAGAAATATAGATGCCATGGATACTATGGATTCTCTGATTTGACAAATAGATAAAGCTAAAGAATATTAGTTCCTTGTTGAGAATTTGTTTACACTAGCACATGAACCTTCAACCATTGCAATGATTTGTGATATTGTTGGTCTTAATTCTATCTAGTACTCAAACCTTTACAACTACCTTCATGACCAAGTTCTACCACCTAACCTATCTCTAAAACAAACCAAAGCCTTTATTCATCATTCCACTCGTTATACTCTACTTGGATCCACCCTTTACCACCATAGTTTTGATAGAACTATACTTCATTGTTTAACATTGGTAGAGTCTACACTAACATTAAGAAAAGTTAATGGAGTATGTGGAGCTCATTCTAGCAGGGCAGTCCTATCCAAAAAGCTCTTGCATACTAGTTATTATTGGCCCATGATGGATACATATGTAGTTTCATATGTAAATAAGTTTGACAAATGTCAACAGCATACTAATCTAATTCATGCCCTAGCACAAACTTTGAAATTGATGTTGACACCATGGCTATTTATTACATGGGGACTTGACCTCATTGGGAAAATCAACCCCACTTCATCTAATAGCCATAAACATATCCTTACTACCATTGATTATTTCACTAAGTGGGTTGAATCTATACCCCTCACATGATTGGAAAATAAATCTCTAATTTTATCTTCAACCATCTCATTTACCACCATGGTATCCCCTCTGACATTATATCTAATAATGGAAGATCATTCAAGAAGAAGAATGTTGACAAGCTATATACTGAATATAACATCACACAACATTTTTTTATATTATATTACCCTCAAGGTAATGACCAAGTTGAAGCATCAAACAAAACCATTGTCAATATTCTCAAAAATATTATCAATAATTTTGGTCATGATTGGCACCTACAGATATTCCCTACCCTTTGGACATACTGTACTAATCATCATACCCCCATAGGAGCCAATCCATATTCACTTGTTTATAGTACTGAAGCCATCCTTCCCATTAAGGTATAATTACCTTCATTACACATATCTTTCAAGCATGTCATAGATGATCATGACTATCGAGTAGCTTGCCTATAGGAGCTAGATCTACTTGATGAAAAATGCATATCTAAATTTAATAATCTTCAAGCATATCAGAATCGACTCAAAGGCCACTACAATCAGCGTGTCAAGTATAAAACATTTGAACTTGGTGATCTTTTTCTTAAAGAAAACCAAAATAATACCATGAATAAAAAGAATCATAAAGGTAAATTCAAATCAAACTAGATAGGACCTTTCATCATTACTATAGATTATAGATTAGGAGCATACAGGTTTGCCACACCAGATGATGATGAACTTCCTAAGCCAATGAATATTATTCACCTCAAGTGGTACTATGCTTGAGCACTAAGGTGTATTATATGGAAAGACCATTTTAGTGGTGTCATTTTATCACTATTCTTCTTTGTACAAATATCATTCTTATCTATTTTCTTAGCCATATTAGCTTTACATTTTCAATGTATCGACCAAATGTGTTCTAAAGCCTAGCCTATTTGACCTTGGTTTTTGCCATTCATTATGTAGTTTTAGCATTGAGGAATATGATCAATTTCATTATTTGTTTCAAGTACTTTAGATAGAGATCATATTTTGGATCAGTATGACAAAAGTTTTGATAGTTAAATCTTTCATTTGTTATTTATTTATTATCACCGGTTTTGCTACTAATTATAACCACCTTTGGGAAAATTAGTACCATTGATCCATGTCATTGTGTCCTAGTTATAACTATCTATGGGAAAATTATGGGAAACATTTGTTTAAGCCTTGACATACCAACTTGCTACTTTCTATGCCATACTATGCCTTTTTACCAACTATGCCTATTTTGTTTGAATTGACTGCTACACTAGTCAAATTCCTCCATTGTAGAATAAAACTATAGTGACTTGGGGTCTTACTCTAGGACTATGTAGGTAGTGCTCGATACTTGTTGAGGTTAGATCAATCACCCTTTCCACCACACTCTCACCATTTTATGAGCAACCTAAGTTTTAATACTCTCACCGTTTTGTGAGCAACCTAAGTTTGAAAGCTCTCACCATTTTATGAGTAACCTAAGTTTGAATGCTCTCACCATTTTATGAGAAACCTAAGTTTGAATGATCTCACCATTTTGTGATCAACCTAAGCTTGAATGATCTCACCATTTTGTGATCTTGAACCATTTAGTGTCTCATCATTCTTGATCAAGTTGAGATACTTCAAAAATTCCAAAAACATTTATAAAATTGTTAGAAAAGAACAAAAACACTAACCACTTCTTTACCTTAAGGATTCTAGGAACCCTTACTAAGTTGCAAACAAATAATATGTTTATTAGTTTCAGCATCATTTTTATCCTTTGGCTCTCATGCATTTTCCATTTTTCAATACCATTCTTATTCTTCTATCACATCTATTGTGTTTGTTTTCATCATTTATCACATTCTTCCGATACCCTGGGAGAACTTCATTTGGCTTGAAGTTTTTATTGGATATTGCATCCATAGAACTATGTAGGCAATGTCCACTTGCCTAGTGCATATGGAGATAGCTTAGCCACCCCCTTTCTTTTCTTCTATTTCCTTATTTTGTTCATTTGTTAAGTTGTCACCTATTTTCTAGGGGCAATGTTTGTATGGTCTCTATTACATTATTTGTTTATTTGTCTCTGCTTATTTTATTTATTTGTTTGTCTATTTATTTACTTTCAGCATTTTTACCTTGATTCAATTTACGTGTGTTCATTTGGTGATTCCTTTCCCACACTTATACTCAAATCCATCCATATTCATATGTTTACATTGTCATCATGGAATCTATCATTGGTGCATTATTTTCTATTGAGTATTAGATTATGGGAGTTAGTCCTCATGCATATTTCAGCATAGTCCTCATGATGTTATACCATGATGCCTACCAACATGTGCTACAATAAACCTTATCTTCAAGAAGTCTATTTAGTAATGGTGGCATCAACATCTCTTTGGTACTGACATCCTGATTCAATCCCAATCATATCCCAAATAGAGTAATTAACCATGAAATAATTTCAACCTTTATTAGTTTAGATGAGCATCTCCCTACTAGTAGGTTGTTTCAATTCATCATTACCCCTTATGTTAAGTTATCATCATCCTTGACCAATTTTATCATGTTTTCCATAATCAGGATCTGATAATTATAACCGTATATGGGTAGATCATTGTACACTATCCCACTTGCATTTCTCAATGATTATAACCACCTTTGGGTAAATCATTGTGTTCTCACCACTTTACTTTTTCTGCCCATATAAGGGCATGTTGTTATCTTTTTTATCTATCCTAACTATGGTAGCTCTATCTTCTCAATGATTATATCCACCTTTAGTAAAATCACTATATTATCATACTAGGTTGTCACTATCAGGGTACAATGCTTATAACTGCCTTTGGGCAAACCATTGTACACCATCCCACTTGCATTCTCAGTGATTTTGACTACTTTTTCAAAATCATTTTGTTTTCAGCCCATCATCTTTCCTTTCTTTGGTCCCCTCATTCAACTTCTTATCAAGGGACCATTTGTCGACCTACTTGTGCCAACTGTTCCCTCGAGGGGGCATCATACAGTTAGTTTATCATCATTGTATTTGTAATCATAGAGGACCTTTTCATTATTTGACAAGATGTTACTATGATTATATCTTGCAATGCCTTCCCAAATAGGGGCAAACTATAGACACCTAAATTTGGCCACCAATGACCTCCAACCAGGGTTTTAACCAATTTCCACCTAAAGTGCACAATTTGGCCTAACAACACTAAAATGCATTAAATGAGTTGAAATTGATATATTCAAGTGCTGATTTTGGCTAGAGTATGATTAAATAGGGTAATGTAATTTACAAGATAGCTAACTTTGATCAGATCATTTTGATTTAAAATGCCAATTTTACACCTGGGTGCTCTGGATTGGTCTTTTTTGTCAAATATCTTACACAAGACATGTGCCTTTGTTATTTGGTTTCGGTAACATCATAAATGGGATAACATATCCAACACATATGACATTGACTTCCAATTCCAATCTAATCAAATTTTGGACCAATAACAAGACATTTTGACCAATTTGATTAATTAGTGCACCAAGAGCCAAAATTTGCACTAAAGTTGACTAATCATGTTTTAGCATAATTAAACTAAATTAGGGCCTTAAGTTAATTTTCCATGGAACTTGTTGAATAAATCTTTATTGTAAATTGATTTCTATTAACTACATCATTAGGTGACATCATCATATGGGGTGGTATCTATAAGCCATAAATACATAAAATATCAGGATTATGGGTCTTCCATGCCTAATTAAGACCCTCCATTCCTATTAAATACCCCTATATCACAAATATTATGGGGATATTTTTAAAATTAATTGTATATTTAGATTTATTCATGGCCACACATCTTAATCTTGAGATGGACGGTCATGGTTGATTCTCAAACCACTCTAAAAATCTATAAATAGGAGGCCTTGTCTATTGAATTTTAAGCTCTCACATGCCAAAGTTATAATTCTAAATTGATTCCAAATATTCATGACAATTAATGTTATAATTTCCAAATATTGAGCCAAGCCAAGCCAAAGCCACAAGGTGCCAAGGAGAAGAGGAGATAGCCAAGCCTCCTTTAATGAAGACTTCATGAGCACAAGTCGAGCAAGCTACTACTACAAGATAATTTGGAGAATTCAAGGGAGGTGAAATATTTGTTTTCTTTAATTTTTTAGTTGTGTTTCTATTATGTTATCATTAACTAAGCTCAACTAAGTATCTAGGCCTAGAGATGTATGTTAGCTAGTGTGTTGGTTTTTCAATCTGATTTCATTTTGTCACTAACAAGATACTAACACCTCTCTTGAGTCAAATTCATAGTTCACAAAGTTTAAAAATTTTAATTTTAAATGTATATATTGTGCTTAAATGGTGATTTAGCCATTAATAATATTTTTATAGGTGTAAAATAACAACTTAAAATTGGCATGTACAAGTATTTAGGATAGAGTGAGGTGGCGAAGGAGGACCAACTTAAGTACTCAAATCAATTAAGGTAAAATTGAGCCAAAAATGGAATTATTAAGTATTCATGACTAAATTTTAGTATCTATAGGATTAAAAAAACAATACCTACATCAATCATCATTGACAACTTTATTTTTCCTCAATTTTATAGGTATTACTCTTCCTTTAAACTGATAGTAATAATAAGTTCTTCACCAGCTTTTATATTTTCTATTACTTATACCATGGCATGATGAGGTAAAAATATATTCATTTCATCTTCTTTGTCATTAACACACTCTATTTATTAACAATTTGGGGGTGTGTATTATATACACACATGTATATTATTAATGAAACCATAAATATTTTTAAATGCATATGGATGCCCATCAATGTAGATATGACCATGTATACATCAAGTTTACTTTGGATCTCTAAAAATCTTCTCTTAAATTGTCTTTAAATTAAAACACATGCCATGAGTTGACTTACTAAACTTGTATCTCACCATGAAAATCTAATCTATGAAATCTTACACTAGTTTGTAAAAAGGTAATATCATCACACCTGATCCACGTCAAGTATTATACACAATATTAATTGTTGTAAATATGAATATCCCAAGAGCTTCATTAGGGATAGTTTATTGCCATATCATATAATTTATACTTAAAAAATGTAAATACAACATAGAGTGTTAGGGTTAGATCATGAAATGACCATGCCTTATAATCTTACCAATTGGGGAAATCATATATATTTTAGAAACACCTCATTAGGAAGTTATAAATTATATTTGTATTCTTCCTCATAAATTTTAATCTTAACCTTCCCATTATTTACATTTATTTTTTCAAAACTATTCATATCCTAGCATTTGTCCATGTACCAATGTAATTGTTTTAGACCTATTCTTATCAACACATTTTTCCTTGTCATATTTTTTCATTATCATATTGTTTACATATTCATATATAAATGAT
This sequence comes from Torreya grandis, assembly GCA_037957365.1. Taxonomy (NCBI): domain Eukaryota; kingdom Viridiplantae; phylum Streptophyta; class Pinopsida; order Cupressales; family Taxaceae; genus Torreya; species Torreya grandis. Next base: position 2,409,092 of record JARHVA010000594.1, on the reverse strand, counting down.
AATGGTGGTGACGAATGATAAAATTAATTTTCATAGCTTAGAATATATTTAACAAATACAAATAAAAACTAAGGTAATAATAACAATAATAATAATAAAATGTAAATTATGTGAACGATTGTTAGTTTAACTAGTGATGTTTTTGGCTCACAAAGAGCCCATTAGGGATCAATTATTGTTGTTATCAAAACATGACATGATAAAAGGGATGAGATTGGGCATATGCCCCAAGTGAATTTGGTAGAATGGATACCCCTAAACCTTGGCTCTTAGCTTAATATCACCACACAAAGTAGTGGTCAACAAAAAAACTGAAATGTAAATTATAATTTTTTTAAGACAAATAATAATTATTACAAATGAAAAAAATTAGAAATTCACTAATTTATATAATTTCAATAATTTTAATAAAAATTTAAATTGAAAATATATATATATTTGTCATTATTAGCCTAATTTCATCTAATTTGGTCCAATTTTACTCTAATTCCCCTAATTTCCACAATTTGGCATAATTCCCCCTATTTATCATTGATTTCCCTAATTTCATAATTTTGGCATAAATTTATCAAGTTTGGCCCAACTTTGTTTTAGTTTTACTCTTTTCCCCAACTTTCATTAATTTCCCCTCATTTCTCTAATTTCCCCAATTTGTCTTAATTTCCCTCAATTTTTTGAGTTTGGCCTAATTTTAACCCAATTTACTCTAATTTCTATAATTTGACATAAGTCCCCAACTTTATTTAATTTCCTCTATTTGTCACCAATTTCCCTAGTTTGGTAAGTTTGGCATAATTACATTAAGTTTGACCTCTTTTATTAAGTTTGGTCTATTTTTACTCTAAGTTTTATAATTTTCTAACTTCCACTATTTTCCATAAAATTCTTAATTCTCTAATTTTGCCTATTTATCACTCATTTCCTTAAAATTTCACCAATTTTGGCCTAATTTTATTCTAATTTAATCTAATATCCCTAATTTTTACAATTTGACATAATTTCCCCCATTTCTTTGATTTTACTATTTTATATAATTTAAAAAATTTATGTCAAGAAATAATAAAATAAAAACATTTTAATACAACAAAAGTTAGCTTACATAATAAGTTAAATTTATAATCCCATGCGTTGAAAAGGTAACCCATGCATGCTTTCTAACATGATCAAGCACTTTTTATTTTTTATTTTTAGCATGTCCATAAATTTTGTATGCAGTTCTACTTGCTAACCATGCTTTTTAAAATGAGTTTACATGCATGGTGTATGCGCTTGCTATTTAATAACAATTGCTAAATAGGAGTAAGTCCTAGGGTATTCAATTAGGAAATTGACCATTCATTTTTTAAATGGAACTTAATAATCCAAAAAGAAAACTTAATAATCTTTATTGCATGGAAAGTTTCCCTTCTAGTCCTACCTCATCCTCCTTTTTAAGTGCAATCCTAGGTGACTTGTTTATAAATTCATACATTCCTTTTTTATAATATGCTATAAATATCATCTCCTTATTCATTGAGATAATATACATGTTTCCTTTATTATATTTTGAATGGGACTAAATTCTGAAGTTTGCCAGCCAATCTGCCACTCAATTTACTTCTCTTAGGATATGATTCAAGTTCACTCCCTCAAAATAGTTCACGAATTTTTTTTGCTTCTTCAATTATCTATTTAATTCTAAAATTTAAATTTTTGTTGTTATCCATGGATTTAATAACCATAAGAGAATATCCTTATATAGTGATTTACTTGATGTTTTCTTCTAAAGCTAGCTTCATCCCTAGAGTAAGGCCCTCGGCTTATGTTATGTTATTTGTGTTAATTCTGATATAAATGGAATTATATGCTATCAATTGACCCTTGTGATCTCTTATAATTTCCCTAGTGCCTGACTCCCATAGGTTGTGTTTTGATTCCCCTTAAAAATTCACTTTAAACCACCCATGTTCTAGAGGTGACCATTTAACATTTTTCCTTATCATTTTTATACTTGTTTCTTGGTTTCATAGCTTCATTTAAATTTCTGACCGTTCCCCAATTTTGGGAGATTTTAACTTCTTCTATAATGGGCTCCTTATTTTTTGCCATTATTTTTTAATATTATGATGTTTCATTCAATCCATACTTTCCAAGTTAGAAGACTTGGTGCCATTTCTGATATGTCCTTTAAAATGTTTAAATTATTATTACACTACCATACTCTAAGGTGATATGGGATATTGTTATTCAAAATATAACTAATTTATTTGATTTCACTTATTTATCACTGATTCCCCTAATTTCATAACTTCAGCATAATTTTGTCAAGTTTGGCCTAATTTACTAAGTTTGATCCAATTTTTATCTAATTTCCACAATTAATAACTTTCAGTAATTTTTCATAATTTTCCCAAATTCTCTAATTTCCATTTTTGTCCCCAATTTACCTAATTTAGTCACTTGTTGCCTAATTTTAATCTAATTTACTATAATTTCCCTGATTTCTAGAATTTGGAATAGCTGCCCCAATTTTTACAATTTTCCTTATTTGTCACTAATTTCCCTAATTTCATAAGTTTGACATAATTTCATCAATTTTAGACTAATTTTACTCTAATTTCCTTAATTTTAACTGATTTTCAAAAAAAATCCTAATTTCTTTAATTTTTCCTATTTGTCACTAATTTCCCTAATTTTGTCAATTTTGGCCTAATTTTATTCAAATTTACATTGATTTCCTTAATTTATGTAATTTAACATAAGTCCCTTGATTTTTTTAATTTTTATTATCTGTCATTACTTTCCCTAATTTCATAATGTTAGCATAAGTTCATCAAGTTTGGCCTAAATTTACTAGTGTTGGCCTAGTTTGACTTTATTTTCCCTAATATTTGTTGGTTTTACTAAACTTTCATAAATTTTCATAATCTTTACAATTTATCTAATTTCTTATTTTTTTTTACTAATTTTACCCTAATTTACTTTAAATTATGTAATTTGCCATAATTCCCATAATTTCCCCTATATATCACTAAATTCCCTAATTTCATAAGTTTAACATAATTATGTCAAGTTTGGCCTAATTTTACTAAGTTAAAGATATTTTTACTTTAATTTCCATAATTTCCCCAAGTTTTACTAATTTCCATAATTTTCCTTATTGTCTCCAATTTCTCTAATTTTCTATAATTGTATTCTAATTTCCCTAATTTTATCAAGTTTTGTATAATTTTACTCTAAATTTACCCTTATTTACTCTAATTTACCTAATTTCTAAAATTCTCATAATCCCTTCAATTTCTATAATTTCTAGTATTTGTCACTAATTTTCCTAATTCATAAGTTTGGCATAATGTTGTTAAGTTTGGCTTAATTTTACTAAGTTTGGCCAAGTGTTGCTCTAATTTATATTATTTCTTTAAGTTTGATTAATTCTAGTAATTTTTCCAAATTTATCTATTTTTCCTATTTGTCACTGATTTCGATAATTTTATGAATTTGGCCTAATTTTACTCTATTTCCCCAAGTTTCACTAATTTTTTCTCTAAATATCCCTTTTTCAAACTTTTCACTAGTTCATCTCATTGTTTGAATGTGCCAATTTTTTCCAATTGACTCTAATTTTACTCAATTGTCTACAATTTCACCCTTAATTTAAAAACATATATCTAGTTTCCCTACTTGTACTGTGCATTTGGTAAAATTATATCTAATTTCCTTAGCTTATTTACCCTAATCTATACTTAATATCATATATTATAAATAGTAATATATTATATATTTTAAATTAGTCATTTAGAATTATGTACCTATAAAAGATAAAAATGAAATAAACTTACCTTCTTTTCCACAAAAAATGACATTGTCGGTATTTTTCCTTCTCACTGTTTCTCTCTTTCTCCTTTCTAAAACTAAAAAATGACACTTAGGCAAAGGGTTATGTAAGGGCTTGACATGGATCAACACCAAAATAAGATGGGATAAAGGTGGCCTCATTTACATCATTATTTTGTGCCACATTTACGTCACAATTTTCTTTAATCATTTAAAAACCAAATCACATAACAACATAAAATTAACCCAATTTATGATACAAATTGCACTTCATGTAGTAATTCAACCCTGGGTTCTAAGTCCAACATTATACTCTTACGTAACACATCCTATTCAAGATGACTATAAGATAGGTATTTTTTATATCTTTTATGCCTATTAAACACATAACATGGCATTTCCATATTGATTATTTCAATCCATTGTATGTTCAACATAATTCACATTTTAATTAATTATAGTTTTCCCTTTATTAGTTTGTGGATTGTCCTCCATATAACTCTTGGGCTTGACACAAATAATATATGAGAGCTTATTGTTGCATTTTAACTCCTTTCTTCATGTAGACATTTGTGTACATTTCAATTTGATAATACTTAGTGCAAACTTAATTTAAAAGGTTTTGTATAAGCTCATGATTGTATGGAAGCTTAACCCTCAATAAAAATATAGAGGGATAATTCCAATCATAGGTGATGTAGGGATCTTGATCAGTGCACTTAGTCATCCATTTATGATGTATGAGAAAAATAGTTGATCAATATCCCAATCCATTTTTATTTCAAATTACAATAGTCATCAAATTTTCAAATTGTTATGTCACACGCATGTGTTTGTTAGGATTCTAAAGGTGTTGGCAAAGTTGTATTAATGGGTTCATATGGATTAGAGGATAATACTTCTACATTAGTGGGATTTTCCTTTGAGGTTTTAAATAGTGAAATTAATTTATAAATGTTTTATAGTGAAATTTATTTATTTAATACGTTTTTAATCTTTATAAACGCAATGCATCTTTTCAATTAAAATAAATATTTATAAATTATAATTATAATTTTTAATATTTATTTAGATTAAAATTATTTCTTTTGTACTTATGGAATTAAATAAAAATTATTATACATATCCTCAATATATTTATTTGAAAAATACGAAGAGAGATCAATTTTAAGTGTCTATTTTAGATTTATTATATACCACATTAATTAATAAGTCTATTTAATTTCATCACAATTTTTTTTTGAGAAAAATATGAACTCCAAACTTTATTGTATACCCAATAAATATTAATAATGTATGGGCTAAACACTTACAATCAAAACTCTTAATAACTCCATAAATTGAACAATCATAGTGTATACTGCCAATTAATACATAGTTAACCCTAGGCAAGGCAATAATAAAACTTCAATAATTTAAATGCACTACCCACAAATCATGACAAATTTTAGTGCAATGGTATGTGATTTATTTGGTTTTTCACACATTTTTAATTTTAGATGCATAAATTTGATGTTTTTATACTTTTAAATATGAGCTCTAAAACCTGATAGGTCATATGAATTACCTATTACATCTAGAAATGAAATATTAATGAATATTTTTTTAGTCAAAAAAATATTATTTTAGGTTTTTATATTGTATGATGTCTCTCTAACTGAACATTACTCATTGTTTTCTCTGAAGAGAGTCGTATTAGATTTATTACAATCTTTTATATATATATATATATATATATCCACCACTAAGCTTTGATTCCCTTATTAATTAAAAAAGCTTATAATCTTGGTACCCATTTCAATTTCAAAAAAAATCACTCTTTTTCCAAATGGTTTTATTAAAAAAAACACAAAAAATAGTCACGACTCCATAAATTTTGGAATAATATTGTTGTCGACTTTTATCAGAGTATTTTCAATTTAGCCCAATCTTTATCTCCACTTGTGAAGACACCCCCACCCGGGTAAATCTTTTTAACGTGACCGGCGGAAACGAGGTGGGGACGCACCGTCGGTACCACGGGGGACGAGGGGTCTTGAACACGTGACCGGCAGAGCACGACGGAAATACCTAACCAAATGAGCTACACCCCCGCCCCATTTAGCCCAATCTTTATCATTAAGTGAAAAATTTTATATTTATTATGGCCTTGATTCACTTACCACAGAAATACTTTTAATCATCATCTATTTTCTCTTTTTACTATTGTATTATTTGTAATACTTATCTTTACTACAAGTCCAAGTACTTCATTGTAATTAAAGATGGAAACCACCTTTATTTTTATAATAACAAAATTATTTTAAACTTGTTGATGCTATGTGGATGAATTGGCTTATAGGATTGCTTGTGTCCAACCCCATCCAAGTTCAAATTTTGATAGGCATGTTAGGCTAGTTGTGGTTTTTAGTGAGGCTAGTTATGACCGTTGTTGATGTTAGTATGGTAAGTGATGGTTGTGTGAAAATTATTGGGGGATTTTTGCCTCTCATTTGTGTCCCAAACTGGTTCATATCTCCAATAAAAGTATATCCCTTTCTAATTCATAACTCCATACTCCTTATGTACATTAAATAACATTATGATCCATAAGCTGGTCCATTTTATATCTATTAGTAATAAATAATATTTTTTTGATTTAATTATCATTTAAAAACCATTCATAATGTTATCATTTTGTGCATGTTTTTATTGTTCAATAGGAACTGAAAGATTGTTCAAACAATTTAAATCCTTACACCAAATAAAAAACAACGCATATGTTTAATCAAGATTTGGTGAATTTGTGTGAAAAGAATATAAGTGCTAAGAGATGTTTAAATCATTTGAAAAAAATACATTCATCATCTAAACAAAAAATATTGCCTATGTTTATAAGCTTTAATGGCTTGGTGTGATAATACTATTAAGTGTTAAATGATGTTTAAATCAGATTTAATATGATTTTAAACTCAAACCACCCTATTGTTTATTAATACTCTTTTAACACAATGATAACTTAAGAAACCCCATATTCACCATTTCTATTGAACAATGTATTTTTGGCCTTCTAGAGTTTGTGTAATGCAAGCATTTGTATAAAAAATCAATAAAAATCAAAGAGGCATTACTCTTGATAATATTCAACCCATTGTTCTATTAAGCTACAATTAGAATCCAAAACTAATGCAAGCAACAGGTATAGGGGGCCAAATTAATGGTTGCCTCATTCCCCAATAGTGATGATCTCACTCGCTTACTCTCAAAGACATAAACATAATATGCATATAGAGATAAAGACTTTAGTTATTTAAATTGACACAAAATTACATACATATATGAAATTTGAGATTAGACTGTTCACATTACACTTATAGGCCTAAAGATATATGTTCTTCTCTAAGATATCCCTTTTTATTTCCTATCTTGTCAACTATCTACCTTTTAATATGAATAATATACCCTAATATCAACTCAGCCTATTTTTCCCCCCTTTTATCCCCTATTTTAAGAGATAAGTCCCCATTTTACTTTCAGCCTAATATAATTTTTATTTCCCACTCATTCGTGTTCTTGAATTCTCCCTTTAACTAGTTGTGATTTCCATGGGATTCATTACAATAATGAGTACATGGGTGAGTTAACTATATCTTGACCATGAGCAACTAGAAGATCTCATCAGGAGTTTTCCAATGAGACCCATAATTTCCTATTTGGTGCCTTCTCATGAAAATTATGGTTGATCTAAAATATATATGTCATTTTCCCTTACTATGATTATATTTGATAATTTTGGCTATAGGGATCACATAATCATTCCATGTGGTTTGATCTCAAGTTTTATGTATAATGGGTTTAAAATTATTCCCATGATCTCTATCATGGACCCATGGATTTATAAAATCCATTTAATAATTGTCATGTGTCTACCTTTAAAGAAATTATGGCCTACATGAATAAGATGTATAGTGATAGTGACACATGTTCTTCTCCATGGACTCACAAATTTTTTTCACTATGCAATCACTAAGACTCAATGAATTTGAGACTCCATGGGGAGAAGTTTTAATTCTATGGATCCCATTTCATGGCTTTACAATTTTCATACACTCCTTGGAGTGTTCTTAAGGTTATTTATTTGTTGATTTTTTGACTCCAAGTTCATGGACTCCAAGACCTTGTGGCCACATATATATTAGGAACCTACTTATAAACAAATTTATATAGCAATAAAATTATATGAAATATATACTGAATGGAAAAACAATACCAACACTTTATTAAAAATTATATAATCTCACTACAAAGTATTATGGGCCTCTTCAAGGGGCCAATCTCCTTTGAGCACAACTCTATATGAAATACTCAATAAATTATCTTTACTCTTACACAAGACCTTTATTTAAGAAATTATACTCAAGTCAACTACTACCTCCCATATATGTGGGATAGTTAGAAATAAAAAATGGGACAACTTACTAAGCATATGTATCTGATATTCTATTAATAATACCTAATAAAAACTATATGAGTTAGGATGAAAGGGTCATAACATGCCCTCTCACTTAGAAATAATTGTCCTCAAATCTTGAGATGAGGATTTTTTTGTTGTGAATGGAGTATGGGATCCCATGTCATGTCTTTCGGTTGTAATTTATAACACTATATAAAAAATTTGGTGATAGCATCATTACAAATATTTTGGGAGTACCTATTGAGGATGGACTCATGTTATAAGAGGATAGAGCCTTCAATTTTAAGCTCTAGGAGTGTCATTTGGGCCCAAACATGTTGACTAATGACCTTATTCAAACACGATACATGTAAAACTAGATGGATCTTCGAGGAGGAGGGGACATCCAATTTGTATGCTATGGGACTAAACTTAGAAAGAACTTTATAGGGACCATAAAACTTTCTTACAAGTTTCCATTAACCCTTCAGATTTAAAGAGGACTTATTATAAGGTTAGAGTCATAGAAATACCATGTCACCAACATAGAAAGAATGACATGAGTGGTATTAATCAGCATGTTAATTTATCTAGTTCTATTCCATATGGAGGTTATCTTTGATAGTTTGAAGGATAATTTCACATGTGTGGAGTGTGGCATCAATTCCATGTACCTTGGCATTTCATGGAAGGTATGCCTAAAGAGATGGTAGTGGCTAACAGTAAAAAACCACTTATGGTATATGCTTGGTAATAATGTAGTATGTAGAGTTGTACCACCATTTATTAAGTGGTAAAATTTGACCCAATGAGTTTGTTGATCAGAGACAAAATATATATAGATATGTCTCCAAGCATTTTTTGACAATTTTCATTTCATCAATTTTTGGATGGTAGGCAAACCTCAATTTAAGTTGGGTGTCATAGAGGTGGAAAAGCTCCTACAATAAGTGACTAGTAAAATTGGAATCATACTCACACACAATAAAGGTAGGTAGCCTATGGAGGTGGTATATTCAATTGATAAATGTTTGAGCAACAATGGAGGTAGTAAATGGATGGCCAAGGATGCAAAAATTGGCATACTTGGAGAGCCAATATATCACCATGATATTCATTGATTTTCCACTCAAATTATGTAGTCTCTTAATATATTCCATGAAAATATTCAACCACACTCGAATATGGACATGAAAAGGTTGGAGCATGCCTAGGGTGGTGAAAGTTTCCCCTTTTTTCAATGACACATTTCACATTTTGCCACAAACTAAATGATGTTTTATTTAATGCCTTCCACCCAAAAGATCAGTAGATCCTCTTATAGGTTTCTTAAATACCAAAGTGGCTTAATAATGGAGAGGCATGTAGCTCTAATATAAATTTTTTATCGCAATGTTGATTTTGGTGCTAGTACTAGATGTCCTTTGTGCCTTAAATAATTACCATACCAAGATTAATTAGTTTGAGAGTCATGGTTAGTGGTCACTCCCTGAATGAGTTTCTCAATATGGGTGTTATGGGTCCATTCTTTTTCTACCTAATACACCCAATATGGAATGGGGAAGGATAGTGTGCACAATGTTGTATGTTATTCATACTTTTGAGACAACACATCTATTACAACATTGTATTTAATCTTATTATAGGTAATCTCATAGTCATATCCCATTAATTTGGCTACCCAATTTTATTGCTCATGCAAAAAAACTATTTACTCTAATAATTAATTGAGGCTATGTTGATTAGTTTTGATGCAAAATTTATTTACGTCTAAGTATGGGTGCCACTTGTTGATGACATGAATCATAACTAGAATCTCTTTATCATATGTGGAACATCCAAAGTTTTTACTCATAAGTGCCTTGATAGTAAATACAATGGCTTGAGCCTCTTACATTATAATAGCTCCAATGCCACTACATAAGGAATGACTTTTGATTAAAAATGGTTTGGAGAACTCGGGCATAGCCAGAATAGGTTTATTACACATTGCATGCTTGAGTAGGTCAAAGTATTTGTATGCTACCTAAAATCACTAAAAGGCATTTTCTTAACATGATAATTAATGGAATGGTAATTTTCCCATAATCTTAGAAAAACTTTATATATTAACCAGTTAGTCCCAAAAACCTATAAAGGATCTTGAGTCAATTGGGTTCAGGTTAATTTTTCATAATCTCAATTTTTTCAAGATTCACTTTGACACCTTCCTCAAATATGATGTGTCCAAGATACTCAATTTCCTTTTGTCTAAAATCACACTTAGACCATTTGGAACATAATTAGATATTAGTAAGGATTTTGAAGGTTTGGTCCAAATGTATCAAATTTTCTTCCAACATATGAATATAGATAAAGATGTCATTAAATAACATAAAGATGAATTTACATATAAATGGCTAGAATATTTTTTTTAATTAATCCTTGAAACGTTGATGGTGAATTGGTGAGGGAATGGAAAAAAATCACAATAGCCATCATGAATTTTAAATTTTTTATTGAGAATATCCTATTCATTGATGTAGATATAGTGATATCCTAGTTTCAATTCAAGATTCAAGAAGTCTGATCCATGAATTTTATTCAACATCTCATCAATCACTAGAATGGGAAACTTGTCCTTGATAGTGATTTTTTTTAGTGCAATGAATCCAATACATAGGTGCCAAGACCCATATTTTTTACATAACAACAATATAGAATAAGAGTAAGGACTATTGTTAGGCCTAATTATACTAGCCTATGATAATTCTTGCACCATTTTTCTATTTCATTCTTTTATAGATATGGGTACAAGTGGGGATGAATGTTTAGAGGTAAACTCAATTGAATCACATGATATTTTTGTCATTTCAAGATAACCCTTTAGGTTCCTCAATGATAGAACATCCACCAAGGTTCTCTGGATCGAATGCGTGCACTAGTTTTGAAAATGAAAGACAAGTAATTGCATAGAGTTGTTGAAAGAGTGTGAAATCACAAAATGAGAAAAATTATAATAGTTTGTAGAAGAATATCCAATACTTCACTGAGAAATCTTACAAATGATAGGTGTTTAAATAGGAGTGTTAAATAAATACTCCATTAAAGACTTTATAAAAAGAGGTCAAAGAGACAAGATTAGAAGAGTATTTCGCATACCTAGAATAGTTAGTCAAGGGAGTTACTTCTTAGTCAACCGATCAAATTGTAACTCCAATTACACCTAAGCAAGCATATCCTAAGAATCTATTAAAATTCCAAGTGAAGGAAAAAATCCCATAATAAACAAATATAGGAAAAATTATAAACCCCTACACTAACACCCCCCATAAGTGTAGCTTAAGTGGGAAACAAGAAAGCATAATGAAGTACCCATGTACAAATCAACTCTCATAAAGTGGAGAAAAGGAGAAAAACTATAAGAACCCTTGGAAAAAAAATAAGAGAGGGATAAAAATCCCCACTAGAGGTTAAAAATTCTTGTATCCACCCTGTATCCTACAAAATAGCTCCCTAGAGTGACTATGGATTAGTTGTAGATACAATGAAGAGAAAATCACCCTGGAATAGTGATTGTGTATGCCAAGTGCCTGATAAATCTCTAATCAAGGTGTGGTTCCTATACAAGGAAATTTGCTTCTCATGCATAGTATATCAGATAATTTCTCCATGTAATGATGGTACATTAGAATTAGAGGATAAAAAGGAATGATAAATGCCCTATAATTATGTGCAAGACTACTTGATGTATGATGAGTCTTAGATCAATTTACTTACTCCCTATAATGTTTGAAGTGGACTAGCAGTATGTGTATCAAGAAATAACTCTTAAATAGTTGGAAGGTGTTAATAAGATGGTCAAGGTGTGTCCCCATCACTACTATAATTATCTATGCTAGAATAAGAATATCTAGTATTAGATATATGCTTAGGCTCAAAAATTCCATCAATTATAGGTGAGTCTCATGAAGAAGAATATGAAGGAGAGTGAGGGACAAAGTGTGAGAAGGTATATATTCAATTCTAATGTTTTACTATTCCCACTTACAATGCAATATCATTATGCAACTCTCTAACATACACTAAATATGGAGTGAACTCAACTCGCATGCCCAAACTAAGGTGAGTTATCTGGTAAATTGATAGGAGATTAGTTGAAAGTGAGGGAATACTTAGAACATTATTTAATGTTCCACCACTCATTTTAATAGACCCTCTCTCAAAAACTTGTGTAGAACTTTCATCACCCAAATGAATAGTGGACATGTCACATGGTTCTAAGGAAGTCAACTTTATTTGTGAAGAATCCATGTGATGTTATGCCCTAGATTTAATAACCCATGTATGAATCTAAGGTAAAACTAAAAATAAAGACTTTTCTTTCACTCTATCCTTAACATTTTCATTTTCCTTTTATTTACAATTGTTATTTGCCTTGGAGGATTCTAGGGTTGATGAAGACAGTTTAATAGACTCAGGAACACCTATATTATTCTTCTCAAGAAGTCTAGTTACATGGTTAATATACTTTTTTTTAAAATTTATTTCATCATTCTTACCCAATAAATACCCACATTTTATCCTTTCTTTCTTAGGCTTGACACTAAAAGAAGAGGTCTCATAATTTGATTTGGAGTTAGGAGGATTTTGATCTTTCTTTTCTTCTTGATACTTTTTATTTTGTTTCTTCTCTTTTTTATTTGAAGTCTTTTGTTTTCCAACAATTAGGGATTGATGTTTTAAGTACTTTAGTGTGCCCATATATATCAACTTATCTTTATCTTGAGTTAAGTCAGTAATAAAGGCATCTTCCATGTGGATCCAAAAGCACTCTTGGTAGCATGGAAGGTAAAGACAAACTCATAATAGTCTGGACCAAGTTTGGAGAGTACAAAAAGAATAAGTTGATAATTTTTATTATCTATTCCATGTTATTTCAACTACAATCTCAAGGATCTTAACTTGGTGAATAAATCCAAAAGGGTGTCAAATTTTCTATCACTTAGGCTAATAAACTCACTTTCAAGTTTGTGACCTCTATCACATCTTACTTCCCAAAGAGTTTTTCTAGATCAATCCACACTTCATTGGGTGTTTTGGTAGATTCTACATGAAAAAGGAGATTAAGAGACACTAAAATACACAACAACCCATTCGCTTCATCACTATGATTATGCAACTTAACTTTTTTTATTTTTATATTAGGTTTAGTTTCTAACTCCTTTGTAATGTGTTTGGACCTTTTCTCCTTAGAATAATTTACATTTTGATTTTCCATTCATGATAGTTAAATGGAATTAGAGGACTAATTAAACTTACATCATCCATTTGTGTAGCAATGAAGTTGTTATAGTTGTAGGAAAAAGAATGAGAAAGAAGAAGATTGTACCACTTCATAATACTCTCCCTAAAGCATCAATGGTGAACCCCCAAATTTTTGGCACTTTATAATTTAGTGTGTTTACCAAAAAAATGACACTAAATTGGGAATGAAAAAACATTAAATTTTAAATAAAATAATACTCAATTTTGAGTAAGTGATCAAAGTTTATTACAATTAAAAGTTCCCATCATTAATGGCCATTTAAATTATAAAACATGGAAATTTAAAGGCACTAACACTAATGAAACAAAAATATAGCCTTGTAACTATGTGATGGAACTCAAATTGAACCAATTTCCTCTTAGTCATGATTACATATATTTAACTAGCCTTTATTTTTTCCCATGCATGTCACTCAAAGGAAAAATTCCCTTATGAGAGCAAATTTATAAAAAACTAGTTATTTAAAAAATAATAATAACAAACTAATTTTAAATTACATAAGGTATAAAAATAAAACTCAATTGTGCTTGAATTTGTACAACCATCAGGAAATAGACATAGGTCTTCAAGTTTTAAAAGCCTATAGATGAAAATGAAGTGTTAGATGGAGGGTTTCAATTATACACATAGAGCTAAAATAGCATACAATGGTGTAATCATTGGTCTGAACGTGTAAATGAATCTCCATATGATGTTTTTTAATCCAAAATGGAAGCCCATATGGTTTTACAAATGCCACTCCCCAAAAATTACATTTTTTAATAGTAAAAAAATAGTTTTTAATGGAAAAAGGGAGCACCTAACTCAAAAAAGCCTTTATGAGAGAAAACTTGCAGATATCAACACCAAAAAGGATGGAAAACCAATATCCTTATCAATAAAAAATAGATTTAGTGCTGAAAATGGAATGCCCTAGTAAAAAAAATAACCAGATCAACAGACAATGCCCTTTGGGAGGTGAGACACACTTATGGAGGTGAAAAACATAGATCTGAATTTGTTCAAATGCCAAAAGAATCTTCAAACTACAAGTATTCCAAACCAAAGCTCCACATAGTCACATAGAAACCAAAAAAATGGTAATGGTTGCCAATGAACTAGATCTACAAAAATAACCAACTCTACCAAAGATGAGAACTCCCACAAATGGATTTTATAGCAAGCTTATTTTGCAAAAAAAGGTGATCCCAAGATTATAAAAAAGGACTAAAAACAATTAAAACTAGACAAGAATATACTACCTCGGTGCTTTGATAACATGATAGAGCATCCACCAAAGACCTATGGATCAAAAAAGTGCATTGGTTTTGAAAAAAAATACAAACAATTACATAAAGTTGTTAAAAGAGCATGAAATCGATGAGAATAATTACAATAGCTTGTAGAAGAATATTTAATTCTCCATTGAGAAAGCTTACAAATTAGAGATGTGTAAATAGGAGTGTTGAGTAACTCTCCATGAAAGATTCCATAAAAAGTGGTAAATGATACAAGAATAGAAGAGTAACTCCCATACTCAAAATAGCCAATCAAGGGAGTTACTTCCTAGTCAACTAGTCAATTATAAGCCCAAAAACACCTAAGCAAGAATATCCCAAGAATGTAGGAAAAATCCAAGTGGGGAAAAAATCCCATAATAAACAAATATGGTAAAAATACTCAAAAATAATTTCATGCTTCGACAAGAGTTATTGTAAATATTGTGGATGGTTAGAAATAGAGGATTCATTGAACTAGATGGTGCAAATCTAGGAAAAAATCCAATAAGATACCTTTTTTAGTAACTTCTCCATGTGGTGAGAGATAATTATATTCTTAGACCATGGTGTGAGCCCTTTTAATGTGTATTGTTGGTCCTTATCAGTGAACTCCATCCATAGCTCATAAAATTCCCATAGGATAGGGCCTACTATCCAAAGCCATTGTACTCCTAAAATTATTTTGAAACCTCTTATACGTAGAACAAACATGTTTGATTTCAAACTATAATCCCTTTTGAAATATAGACATTGTAGCATTTTCCCTTACAAGGTAAGGTTCCTTCATTGGAAATCATGACTTCAAAATTTTAATAAGGATAAACATAACAATTAGCTTGTTTTACTAGCCTAGGATCAATGAAATTATGTGTATTACTAGATTCAATGATAATCCAAGGCATGCATCAAAATTTCAGGGTGCGACTCCATGGTGATAGGTTCATTTTAAAATCAATTTTCTCATTCTAAACATGAGCATATTCATATTCTTCAACATTTGGTGGTGACTCGACATCTAAAAAAAATATATTATGTTCAATGCAATTGTGTCCTCTAGAGATTTTTTCATCATTGTTGTAACATAGCCCTTTTTTTATATGAGATGATTTTTTTCCTCTATAATATGTTTAATGGGGGTGAATTTTGGAGGAGGTTTATTGACTTAGCATGGTGTTGTATGTGTCTTGAAAGAACCTGAATATCATTATTGGGAGGTGATCTTATCTTCTACAAGCTTGGCCTATCCTAATGCTTCCATCATGTTCTCTAGTTTAAACATCTTGACCTCCATGAAAATTATATATTTAAGCCCACTAATGAAACAAGTCTTGAAAAAAACATCATCTAACCCTTCATTTTGGTTAGCTAATTTTTCAAATTTAGCATGATACTCATGAACATGTATAGTTTGTTGTACTTTGGTTAGGGCTCCAGTGAAATCATTATAAGCACTTGGACCAAATAAAATGAACAAAATATTGAAAAAAACATCCTAAGTGGGTTATGTATGATATTTTTAATACCACTAGTAGCACAATACTTCTTCTTTATCTAAGGGAAAAGATGACATGGTTATCTTGTCTACTCCCAATGTATTGTGCAAGCTAAAATATTGTTTGGCATAATAAATATAGATATTTAGTTTTGTAACATAAATTTTTGGAAATTATAATTTAGGGTCATGCGACATGTTTTAAGATATAAATCCACCTTCATAATTCTAGCCACCATTAATTATGTTAGAGAGCATGGTATTTTGTGCAATGATGACATGTAATCACTTGTTCAACTTAGAGAGTTGGGAGTTGAGCTGAGATTATAATTTAGTTTGGATTTATTAAACATTTTAGGCCATGGCATGGATTACTACATGTGTGAAAACCATTGACTATAGGGGTCTAGGGATGCCAAAAAAATTTAACTAAAGTTTTATGTTAAAATGATCAACTCAATGAGATGATCACAGTGGTTTTAATTCACAAGAATGAAAAAATTGGGTTTTAGGGTTGTAGGTGAAATAATTTTGTATGGTATTTTTTCCAAAAAATTCAAATACCTATTAAAATTATCATCTCAATGATAGAATCACAATGGTGTATTTTTTTAGCTTTTTTGATAGCTAGCTATTTCAATGAGTTCATGTTACTATTTTAAAACATTATGACCCTTATAACTACTAAATGAGATCAAGTAGCCATTATAACAAAATTTGACCCTTCTAATGGCTACAATTACTACGTTTAAGTCAATTATAAAAGTATGATATTATTTTTCTAACTCTCGGCTACTACTGTGATTTTTAAAGAATTCATAATCAGATTTATGATTATAGGAATTCTAGGGTTATGATAAAGGATATTATAAGATGTGTTTGGTATGTGATCTTGGAAATATATTAATCTCATTTCTAAAATAGTATCGGCACAATATTTTAGAGTGATAGCTATAAATAATAACCATTTTTATCCCACTATCCTATATATGAGGTATGGTGCAAGTAATTTCCTAGGACTAACTGCTTACTGATGCATCATATAAAAAAATGGTTGAAAGCTTCTTATGTCTAGGCCATAAAAAAATTATAGGTCTTCCTATATACATAAAGGTATGTGGAAGCACAATTTCATATGTAATTTTATATAATGGATTGTGTATTAGAGCATAACCCCTCACTCCACAAAATCATGGAAGATGATAATCACTTAGCCTAAAGTGACAATAATTTGTTAAACTATCAAAACATATTTTATAACATTAAGAAATAAGAGAGAATAGAAAATTTATGGAATAATCTTAGTGTCTCCACCATGTTACCGCTTTTTGATAACTAAGATCTCAATTGGGTGAGGTGAGAGCATATGTTGATTAGAAGTAGAGAACTCTAAACCACTAAAAATTGTTGCAAAAAAAAACATTATCAAGAGATTTGATACCATATGTTGAGAAATTTATTACAAACAAATTAATTTAAAAATATAGATTTAACCAATATGTATTTAATGGAAATATAATAGAAAAACTAAATTGAAAATGATAAAATTTCATTATAAAGTATTGTGAGCCTATTCAAAGGGGAAACCTCCTTTGAGCATAGCTCAATACAAAATATTCAATAGATAATATTCCCTCTTACAAAATCCTTTTTTTAAGTTATTCTACTCAAGACAAGTACTACCTTCCATACATGTGGTATAATTACAAATAGAAAATGGGATGAATTAAAAAGTATTTGCATATGAGATTTTATTAATAATGCCTAATAAAAACTAGAAGGGTGAGGATGGAGGGGTCCTAACAAGACCCTTGAAGCTATATAAACTACTTAATGGTTTTTTGGGTTTGAAATCAAATTTGTGAGGCCCTATAATTCACCAAAAACACAAATGCCTAGAGAATGCATGACCTCCTAATGCTTGTGGACCTAGAGACTTAGGAAAATTAAGTGTGGCCATCACAACATAGAAACTTAGTGATACAAAAATAAATGTGATCTTTGAGAATCTAGAGGTGACTTGAGGCCCCTTATTGAAAACTACACAAAATTCATACTATATCTATGGGAGATGAAATGCTACCTATTCACCTTAGACATTCTTGCATCAAACACCTATGGTAAATTATATGGTTCATGAGCTCCTACTCATGAACTTTATACCATTTTCATGACTAATATTCCATGTTTAGCAACTTTAGATGCATTCATCTAAGTTTCTTCTTTAGTTTCTTGGTTCTTCCACTTCACCAAGTACTCGTGTCCCCTTGCCTTCTTACAAGTTTATGTGTCCAAAATGACTTTTGTCTCTTCCTTTTTTTGTTCGGTAGTTTCTCTTTCAAACTAATGTTTGGAGAATCCATGTCTAGCTCTTCCTTATTTCCCCCTACCACAAATGGATATAAATCAAACATATTAAAAATTGGGTAGATATCCACTCCTTTTAGTAACCTAGTTTCATAAGCATTGGCTGATAACTTTCTGATAATCCTACAAGATCTATTTTTTCCATTTGATCTTGTCATATTTAAATTTTAGAAACATCTCCTTACACAAATTACCAATGCTAAGTCCCCAGTTTCAGTATTCCATTCTCTCCTATTCTAATCAACATGTTCTTTACATTTCCTACCATTTTATTATAATCTCCTCTCTACCTCCATATGCACATCATGCATAACCTGTGAATATTATTCACCTTTGCCACTTATTCTACTTTAATTAATTTTAATTATTAATTCACACACACCTCTTGGGTTGATACCATATACAATTTGGAAAGGTCTCATACATGTGCTTCGATTGCCTGAATTATTGTAAGTGAATTCAACTTTGGGCCAACAACAAATCCCACTATTTGGGTTTGTCTCTAGTTAAACATCTCATCAAATTACCAAGAATATGGTTTATAACTTTCATTTTCCCATCTGTTTGGGGATGATTGGTTGAAATTAAGTCTACTATTATGTTCTATTTTCACCAAAATGTCCTAAAAAATCCAACAAATTGATTATTTCTATCTAACATGATAGTTCTTGGCAACCCATGTAATCACACTTCGTTGAAAAATAAGTTAGAAACATTTGTGACATTAATAGTTCTCTTGCATGTTATAAAGAGTGAAATTCTATAAAATTTACCTAAAATAATAAAAATGGTGTCATTACCTCTCTAAGCTCTTGGTAATCCAATAACAAAATCCATGCTTAACGCATCCCATGGTTTGTCCATAATAGATAATAACTAATATAATCTAGTGTTCTGAGTTTTCCCTTTTATATGCTAGAAAATTATGCATCTTTGAGTGATCTTATTCACATCCATGTTCATTTTTGGCTAATAATATTTATCACTTAGCCAAACTAAAGTTTTATCATATCTAAAATGTCCAGCCATGCCTCTATTATGTCTCTTTCAACATGTTCCCTCTCATAGAACCTTGAGATATGTATAACATCTTCCCCTTAAATAAAAACCATCTTGAATCATGTACTCAATCCATGGATTTATGTCCATCTATGTGGTGTATTTTAATTTTATCCATGCATCCCCAGAATATTCATCACATTCTCTTTCATTGACTCAAATCCAGTGACTTCAACTCTGAGCTCATTCGTAACAAGTTCTTGCTCAATTAAGGTATTTGAAACCTTATTATTTTCCCACTTCTATGATTTAAAACAAAATAATATATCTAAAAATATTCCACAATTTCATATGCCTCTAATTTAGGTTCTTAATTTTTTATAAATTATAGGGCTTGGTGATTAGTGTACAAAATATTTCTTTCAGGTACAAATAATACCTCCACTTCTTAAGCGCTTGTACTATTGTATAAAATTATTGATCATAAATTGAATATTTTAATTTTCCTTCATTCATATTTTCACTTTAATATGAAATAGGCTTATTTTTATTGACTCAACACTACTCTAATGGTTATTCTGATTGCATCATAAACCATTTGAAATACCTTCCTAAAATCAAGTAATTCTAACATTGGCTATGTTGTTCTCTTCTTATTCAAGATCTGAAATTTATTCTTAGATGAAACTATCTATTTAAAATTTCTTCTATCATCCTTAACATTTTTTTATAGGAGCAAATATACCAATAAATTTTATAACTAACTTTCCTTATAAATTTGTTAATCGATGAAAAATTCTAGCATTAAACATGTTTCTTGGTGAAGGACACTCCAAAATTTCTTTCACTTGGGGTCCATCCTTCACTTTATCTTGAGATAATGAATCCAAAATATACTATATTTGATTTCATGAAGTTATATTTCTTCAAGTTAACTAGAAAATTTTCTTCCTTCAAATGTTCTTCTTTAGAATGACTAAAAAGTAGAATATCATCAAAAGAAATAACCAAAAACCTACTTGTGAATGGATTTAACACCTCTTTCATGAGCCTCTAAATGTACTTAGGGAATTTTCTAATATGAATGGCATAACCAACCATTCATGCAACCCATCATTTGTTTTGAATGTGGTTTTCCATCCATCACTTTCTATTATTTGAATTTGGTGATATATGTATACAATAGAAAGTGAAACTGATCTACAAATCAATCTTAGCTCAGAGAATATAAATCAATATAGCCCTTCTACTTGTTGGTACATTTAGACAATCAGGGTCATAAATAATATGGATGCACTAGACCTAACTAAGCCGTCTCTTATGACACAATATTACTAGAGAGGGTTCTAAGGCTTTTAGATGAGAAATACCACACAATAACCCTAGCTAGGTCCTATGTTTTTTAACAAAACTATAACAAAGTAAATTAAATCTAATCTAGTGCTCACCAAATCTTGTGGCCCAAATGGAGGATAATAAACATAAAATTAAACATGCAAAGAACTCTACTCAAGTTAATGTAGAGGTAATATTAAGTATGGAGAGAGAAATATAGTCAAAATCCATTACTTATGCTATTATATCTACCAAAATAGAGGAATAATAATTAGGAATACTTAACTTGAAGTTAAACCCATCGAGGCTCAATCTCAACCTTAGCCAATTGTATTTTACAAGAGGTGGTTGTGATTCATAAGGATCATATAGATAGGTCATATTTAGGCTATAAGACTTGTCTTATGCATCCAATACATTTCCACAAGACAAGATTCTTCTCTCCAAGTATAAACCCTAAGCAATAACTCCTCAAGTAGAATGGTGAAAGAGCAAATTGTAAAGAAGCACAAATGAATGATTATATCAATCTCTCTCTAGGAAATGGGGTGAAGGATGTGTTTATTTAGCTAGATCCAACCCTAAACCCTTATAAATTTTTAGTTGACATAGTCAGCCCAGTCGACCCAGTTTTTTTAGGAAATAAAGAAGTTAGCTCCCTAACTAAGTCAACTGGACCAACTTAGTCTAGTAACATGCTAATTTATGAGAACAAGGTCAAACCATTCAACTATGTTTGGAGGATGGTAAAAATAGGTTGTCTTAGGTAAGGGCTATTTGAGGCAATGAATTACTTGGAGAAGCATGTAATGGAGGTGTCAATTTTTATGGAAATGTATAGAAGGGTCTTGTGTTGATTTTAAGTGGTGGTATAAGGAACAACAATCTTAAAAAGCACCAATAATCTACCCACCCCTTTTGTGATACACCCTTTAAGGTGTGCACTCAAATAGATTGAGACTCGATGGGTTCCTAAAAGAGAGAAAGCATCAATAATAGATAAAGTTTTAAAATATTATGTGTATACATATGCCCCACTCTAAGTTCATCTCATGGCATGCAATTATAACACAGGATGGTGCTTCAGGAGAAGAACACAACAACACATAACACTGAGCTAAATAAATTATAGTATTTTAAAGCATAAAATAATTGAAAGTAAATGACTAAAAATAAATAACTTAAATAAACAAGTAATATATGTATACCTTGACTTACCTTTATCTTTGAATGGTTGTTTACTATGTTTTTAATTTTGATCATGGAATGCGTAGAGTAGGGTAAATTTTAGCAATGAATATTCATTAATTCATGAATATTCTAATTTTTGAATTTTATTTTTAAAATTTTTAGGTTTAATACATAGGTTTAGATCACCTAAAATTTAGGAATGTAAATTATTTTAGGGGTCATATTGCCCATCATTTATAATAATTTCTTAGTTTACCCTTTAATTTACCATAGATATATAGTACATAGGTTACTATGGGTAACCATCAAAATATACTTTCAAAAACCACCCCATGATATCAAAGAAGCATCCAATAGGCAACAAGTTGAAATAGATTGATAGAACCTATACTATAATTGAAGGACCATAGCTAAATGGTAGTATTTAATCTACAACATCAAATAACAACACTAAATAATATCATCCAAGGTATAAAACCAAATGACAATACAGAATGGTAGCATCCAAGCTAAAAATGGTATAACCAAATGAAAGCACTAAATGGTAGTACCAAATGATAGTACCAAATGACAACACTAAATGGCAGTACCAAATGGTAGAACCAAACCACAGGATGATGTTATAACTAGGCAACAAAATTGAATGGTGGTATCCACATTACAACTAAACAGTAGAATTGAAGTGTTCCATCCTTGATCATCATGGCATCTAGTGGAAATAGTAAAAGGATAGGCCAATTATCAGGTAAATTGAGCATATTATCTTATTTTAAACAGCCAATAAAAAAGACCACATAATCACAATGCACTCAAAATATAGGTACTTATTACTTTTTTAGATTGTCTTGAATTTTATTTTAATTGTTTAATAATATCAAAATAATTTTACATGCAAAAATCCCCACTGATCATGATGGTATCTCACAAAAAATAATTAATCAGAATAACATGTCACCCCATGAATATTATATTGATGATGATATGTTAACACTCAAAGATGTTCCTCTAGTTTTTTATGACAATGATCATGACACTCAAATGGAAGAAGAGATTGTTGGTTCTCATCAAACACAAAGAATAGTTGAAAACTGCACTCAAAAATATTTGTGAAGGAAGAGAAGTAGATGGGAAATTGGAAGGTCCTTTAAGGTGGATTGGGCAACATAATTTTCCTTCATTAAACCTATAGAGCTTGAAAATATATAGTATGTAGTTGGAAACTAGGGAAGGAACACAGAATACAACTAAAGTTGGACATGATTGAAAACATTATGGAAAAATATACGTCATAGTTAAGAACCCAAATGGATAGATAACAAGGACACACAAGTAAGAAAATGTATAAGAATGCATGCACATAAGATATGAATATGAGTGAGAGTATTTTATCTCAACTTGAAGCAGCCTACCTACGCACAAGATAGGTTTTGGCCCTATTGCACTCTGTATTATGCCTCTGCCTTAGTGATTTGAGGCCTTTTTTTAAGTTCTCTATTTAGCACCAACTTTACATAGGTTGAAGATAATTATTACTTGAGCTATGGCAAAGGGGTTGGTGACCAAGATAGGGTTTGGCAATCAGATTCGAGCAAAATCAATTCAGAGTAAGGAGCCATTGGTAGATGGTGAGGGCATGTTAAATCACTCTAAATATATGGCATAAATCAAATGTAAAGAGTTTTTGGGAGGCTTACAGTCATCTCTAATCTATTTAGAAACAAAGATTAGGGCTCCTATGGATTCAGGTAATATTGATCAATTGAGGGTTAAAAAACCTCTAGTGGTTAATTTTAAAGGTAAAACACTAGAAGAGATCTTTGGAAGTGAAGTTTGGTTTCTAGATAGGGGCCTGATCTACTAGTTTGATATATTTTGGCCATCTCTATCAAAACTGCATAAGTGGCTTTTGATAACTTGGAAGCCATTATTGGAAGGTGATATGGAAATTTATCCATGTGCAAAAAGTTTTTTATAGTGGATTTTGATTCTGTGATTGATCAAAACAAAAAAATTCAAGATAAATCCTATAATTTTGATAATCATTTACTATTGTTAAAACCATGGTTTCCTACCTTTAACCCTTTAACTAAAAATCTTTCCATCCACATGATTTGGGTTAGGCTGTTGTATCTTCCTCTATAGTTCGGGAATGATTCAGGGCTTTTAGTGATTGGTAAAGCCTTGGGGAAATTATTAGAAATTGATTCTTCTTTATCTCAAAAAACCTTTACTAAAATGTTGGTATGTTTAAATATCTTTCAGGATTTACCCGAGAAGATTGAATTAAAAGTTAAAGAAAGGTGTTGGTCTCAAATGATTGATTTTGAAGGAATTCTATTTAGATGTAGAAATTGCTTCTAGTTGGGTCATGTTTCATCTTCTTGTGTTAAATCCAAGAGAAAATGAGTCTCTTGATGGGAAAATGAGAATAAAGAGGAGCATCTTTTAGTATATCTAGATAGAAAGCCAGGATTGCTTTCAAAAAATAGCGCTAAACTCTTTTCTAAAAAGATTTTTGAAAATAGTAAAAAACTAGCTATGTTTTTTACCCTAAATTCTAAGATTATAAAATCCAGTACAAAGAGAGAAAGGGCCTTGATTTCATATAATAGAGAAGATAAAAGTATAGCCAAACAAAGTGGAAAGAGTGGAAAGCTCGAACTCAGATAAATTAAGTAATCAAGAATAATGGAAAATTGTTAGAAGTAGAATGAAAGGATGCACCATTCCTAATTCTCCTATAAGAACTTTGAGTTCTCATGGTTAAATAATGATGGTGGAATAGTAATTTTGAGTATGTTTTTTTTTTTTGATAATTTGGACTAAAATTAATTAAATTTCGGCTATTAACCTCTTGTGTTTTTTGTTAGTCATATGCCTTGACAGTTATTCTGCCAAGCCAGGCTACTTTTGAATTTTTGAAATATTTTGTTTATAGGATAGGGACCTATTTTTTCCCTGAGTATCGATCCAAATAAAGATATGAATGCGAGTATGAAAATGATAAGAAACATTAAAAATGTCTTGTTGAGAAAGGGGGAATAATCAAATCAAATTTTGGAAAAGTTATGCAATCTTATCTAAAGACCAAATATATATGGTTCTCTATTGTATACCATATTCTAAAAAAAGGCAAACCTATTTCTAATTTTTTAGATTATAAGATTTTATTTCAACTTAAAGGATTTCTTGATATTTCACAATCACATTGGTTAGATAGAAGTGCTTGAGAAATGGTAAAATGTCTAGCAATGGTTGAGGAGGATTTGAAATAAAAATTTCAAAATTTACTATTAATCTCACTATCCATTGATGAGGTCACATCAATTGACAACACATCCTAGTTTTGCATTCATGTTTATACTTTTGATAACTATTCAAGGCAACCTCATCTACTAGAAATTCATAAAATAGTATAAAATTATAATGCTAAAAATCTTCACAATTTGGCTGTATCTAATTTGAAATATAAAGATGGTATGGATGATTATGCAATAGCTAAAATGTTGGTGTGTGTTGGGGTTGATCGTGCATCAATTATGTAGGGGAATAGAAAAGGTCTATATGTTTGACTCCAAATAACAATTGCCCTATATATGATTTTCATTCATTGCATGGCTCATAGGATGAATCTTGCATACAAAATATTTAGCAAATTGACTAGTGTCTCAAAAGTGGAAGAGCTCATTCGTGACTTACATGTTTATATGTCAAGCAGTCAAAAAAGATTTTTAGAGTTCCAAAAAATTTCAATATAAGTGAATGATGCTAAAAACTATTTAAATATGTCGATACAAGATGGATTTATATGTATGAACCTGCATGCCCAATTTTTGAATAATATCCATCATAGTAGGTTTCATGTATAAATATTGTATAAAAGTTGACAAGGCAAAATATTTGTTGTACCATTTAACAAATTTGGAAACATTGTTGACATTATGTGAAATTATCCCAATGTTTAAGGAAATAAATTATTTAATGAAACATGCTCAAGAGAGATCCATTTATATTGTTGACTTCATACGACTGAGAAAATGAGTATGTTAATCTCTACATAGACCATACACTTCAAATGAAAAGTTTCAAGGCCCTATTTTTATAAGTTGTCAATGTTTGATAGATTTAAGGAATCCTAAAATCTATTTGAAATTGAATATCAATAATCATTTTTGTGTCATCATTAATGGCAAGGAGATACCAATGCACACTTTCTACAGAAGACCTGATCTTATGGGAGCTGAATCTAAAGAACTAACTATAACACATATTATGTATGATACTGTTATATCTAAAATGTAGACAAAACTGAGTATAATTTCATAAAACTTATCTGTGGAGATTAGAGATCATTTTCAAAGGGATGATTTTTTGGAGGCAATGTTAGTTGTGAAACCCATATTTTGAAATGGTAATAATAGTCAAAAGCTGATTAGCAATTTATTTCACAATTAAATAGGTTCTCTTGTTAAGCATTTCAATAAATATATAGAGGTCAATGGATTTGAAATAAAAGGTATATTTGAAAAGGATTTACTATCATCTCAGTCATCTCATTTTGGAATTACAATGTTTGGACAATATTTCCTTCTAATCAAACCAATAAAAAATGGGACAATTACACAACTATGGAAAAAAATTTATCCTAGTAGCATCATGTAGAAAATTCTTAGTAAATATTTCCAATTATATGAGCTTTTTCAAATAATTATTCTAAGCTCAGTGGAAGATTAAAGAGTATTCATTGCATTATCTTTCATCAAGTCAAAACTTCGAAATAGATTGGATAAAATTTAGAAACATATTTGAGATTGTATGTTTCATGTTATGCTATGGACATGTTTTCTTATGAAAGAGCTATGGAAACATGGAGTTCTCTGACTAAAAGAAGAGGCATCAGTAATACAATAAGAAATAGAGAGGATGTAAATAATGACACTGAATATGCCACTGATACAGTAAATACAAATGTCACTAGTGATGAGTAGGTTTGTGTAAGATTGTTTCAACTACCCGAGTATTAGTTATATATTGATTGCAATTATCATATTTTGAATTCCAATTTCATATCATTTTTGATATTGTAAAACATTTCAAATACTTAATTCATTACAATTATTAATATCATTGTCATTTGATTCTATGAAATATTTATTCCATTCACCATGTAACTTTCCCTTTTATTTAATTGGCTCTTCATAATTTTAAATGGGTCATAATATTGTTCTAACATTGTATTGTTAAATACATATTTTTATTACTTTTGAAATAACTTAAATTTGATATTGTAGCACCATATTAATAGTTTTAAACTTAAATTTTAGCTTTAAAAAATGAATTTTGAAGTCAAATACAAGGGTGATAAAACACAACAAGCCTATTGAACAACATGACCAAATTCAAAATTAAAAAAATAAACTTGTGAAGATTCAAGTGTGGAATAAAACATAATAATTGCTTGAATTCTACATCTATAATAACTACAAATTTTTCATTATCTAAAATAATGATAATAATTGAACAAGATGAAAGCACAAAAAATTCAAATCCATGCTCTGTCTAAATCCAAAAATAAAAATAATTGCAGTCCACATCACCATGTTGTTTGAATTACATTAACTGAATAAACTCATTTTTGTAAAGTCAAACTTAACATTGTCATTTCAAATTGTTTTCTTTAAAACATAACATTTTTTTAAAAATTTAACAATGAGTTTAAAACATCATAAAATTTAAATTCATGCTCACTCCAAATCCATAGAAAAAAATAATTGGAATCCACATCACCATGTTCATTGAACTACATCAACACATAATATGCATGTAATATGATAAATGAACCATAACTCATTGCTCAGTAAAAAAAGACTAATTGAAACTTAACAAATCGATCATTGCAAATCCAAACTTAAAATTGTCATTTAAAATATTTTTTTAAAAACATAACATTGTTCTCAAATATAAGAAAGTTTACAACATCATAAATTATCAATTTTTTGGTCTTTCAAAAAGACACCTCACTACTCAGCCACTTTTTAAACCACAAAATTCACATTTTTACCACTATCCTTACAAATCCATGCCTCTATTTCTCTATGTCATCTTTCAATATCTTTTCCCTTTCAATATCCTTGGTCATAGAATTAATACAAGCAAGATTTTTCTTTTCTTCTTTCACAGTATCTCTTGTGAAAAGTAGACTTGGATCAGCATATATTTTATAATTAAAGCATCAAAAATCTCGTCCTTACTCCTTAATGATTTTTCAAAGTGTGTTGTTTTATTTATTCAACAGAACAAGCTTCTCTTTAAATTGAATGGCAAAATATAAACTTTTTCATGCATTTTACAAATACACATTGAGGACCTCAGCTTCTTTTTTCATATTCTCATATTTTTCTTGAAATTACAAATTAAATCTAATTAGATTTGAACTAAAATAACTATGACATGAAATTCGATAAAAATAATGATACATTACTAAAAAATTTCCTACTCGGCATTTGTAATAGCAATAAGGTTGATGTCTTTTGCCCATTGGTATAAATATGTTTGGGCTTTTACGATCAAATTCTCCAACTTGTTTAGCATAATACTCAAAAAAATATCATTTTAATTATTAAAAATAATAATGAGTCTAGATTTATCTTGACCAAACAAATCATCAATCTTTATGGCTTCATGTTGAAGTAATGAAAACAAATTTTCTCTCTAGGAGTGGTTGTGAAAATGGACATTTATTTATTTAATCAATGCCTTTGCCCAAAACTCCCAAACTAATAAATTTTTAAACTCATATATAACTCTCTTCTTAAGACTTGAAATAATACTTTCTAATAATTAATTATTTAATGGAAAAGTTGTCATGGCATCATCAGACAAGTCAACATTAGCTAGTGGGTTGGAAGGAAGATGTACAAGGTTCCTCTTGAGAAATTACATATACACCTTGAATAAAATCATGTGGATTGAAAGAATCACCACCAACTTCTTCACTTTCGATCCTAAAAAATTCCTCATTAAGATCAATTCACTACAAACAAGTTAATCACCACGCACTAGAGATGACTCTGATAGAGAAAGTGGGGAATTCATAACCTGAAAATTGTAGTGTTCTTCTACTAGGTGTTGGCCCTATTGGGAATGAAATATTCTTCCACCCTATGAAAAATACATTCAAGGGTGGTGGTGGCATACTTTTCCTCAAATATTGAGGGTACCCTGTAAAAATAAATTATATTAGAAAAATGGTAAATTTAAAAAACAAAATTAAATGTTAATTTGAAATTAAAGATTTAGTACTTGTATTTGGAGATAATATTTCCTCCAATATACACATCATATTTTGAGTGACAGGGGTAGTTTGAGCTATAATAGGCAAACTTCCAGTCAAAAAAATATACAATCAATGAATCTTCATCTAAAAAACCAAAACATGAAATGTAAAATACCTTGCACAAAGGGTTGAGAAGACATTGGCACATGAAATGTTGGGTTTGTTTGAGGTTATTCCATGCCAACCTCAATGGATTCTGAGTCAACTACAAATATCAAACAAATAAATAAGATAATGCACTTGAAAGTTAAAATGTCATTTGAAACTTGTAAATACTAAACCTGCATGCAAAGACTATGTAGAAGAAACTTTTGGACATTTTAAAATATGAAATGAATGCAAGGATGATTCTACAAACTCAGAAACTCTAGATCCTTCAACTGCATGTTGTCTTTTTGAGGTAGATTATTTTCATGTTATAAAGGCATGAAATATTACCTGTAACAAAGAAACAAATATTAACCCTTAATTTCATAATAGTTCATAAACTAAATCATTAAGGTGATTCATTTGAATGGTAAACTAACCTCTAGCTCGTCAACAAAAAAAATGTTTATGCTCATCCTTGGATGCAACATAGTTAGAATCACATTTTTTTAAGGTCATATAAGGCCTCATAGTACAAGGCCAGAATAAAATTTAAATAAGAAACTATGGAATTGGGATTGGTACAAGCATAATTTAATTCTAACCTAATTCTATAAGAAATAAAAGTTCACTAGTCATGTCTCAAACTAGAAAGAATATGAAGAATGTAAACAATAGCCCAATAGGGAATATCTACTAGTGTTCATTGTAATACTATTCTTGCAAGGAAAAATTGAACCATTACTTTAAGAAAGGGGTTAGAAATGTCATCCACGTGAAGGCCCCTCTTGTGACTATCTAAAATGAAAGTGAAAAAATAGAAATCAAAAGTTGAATTTTCAATATGAAAAATAAATTTACATATCAAAAGTTAAATTTTCAATATGAAAAATGAAATTACATATCAGTTTAGCTAATCTGCAAGTTGAAAGTTGACAGCAAATATTTATTTTCATATTCTATCAACATCAATTTTGGAGTCATAGGGTTAACATTATGGAATGGAATCCCTATTAGATTATGAATCTCTATTGCCAAGGTACCAAAGCAAATCAATCTAGATTCGATGTTCACTATGAACCTCATCTCATTAGTGTCATAGCAAGACATTATCAAATTCAATAGCCCATGTTTTATTTCATACTGGGGAATGTAAATTAGGTTGGTAAAGCTATATTTTAAAATATAATAATTCTAGGTGTTGGGCTATTGTACCATCTTAAAATTGTATAGGCATAATAATTTCTTGAAAATGTATTTTCTTTCCATGGTTGGCTAGTTGACTGTATGAGTAGGTGAATTGTTATGCATGGGGTGAAGGGGAGATGAGAAAACTAATTTTTGAAATGTTTAAAATGAGGGTAAAGGGTGGGTATTTATAGGCTGATGGTGGTAACTATGTAACCAACTAGCATATTGGTTGCACGAGTCACCCATCAACATCAAATAGCCAACACATAGTCAAACAAACTCCATACCAACCAACCACATCAAATGATAGTTTTAGGATCACCATCTAACCCCATCATTTAGTGTCACTCATTTAAAATCAATTTTTAGCACCACCATTTGACACAAACACCCAATACCATGGTTTGACACCACCATTCAGTGCCTCTGTTTGGCACCACCATTTAGCATAACCATTCAATGTAACTATTTGGTGTCACCATCCAACACTATTATTTAATATTATCATTCAGTAGAATTATTTAATATAGCCTTTTAGTGGCACCATTTTTCATGTTTATTCAATTGATTCATTTGGTTCAGGTATTCGATAATACAGTTCAATGATTCCATTCGGCATCCTTCTTTTAATGCAGTTGAATGACAGTATGGAAAAATTAAAAAAAAAATGAATATTCTATTTCCTTACACTCCCACCATATTTTTTTGGATTCACCATCATGAATATAGGAATCACCAAGGCTATGAATCAATTTTCTATGGATTCACCAAAGAATTCCAAGAGGTTTTCCTGTAGGGCCTCTTAAAATTAACCCTCGCATAGAGATTGCTTTGGACAAAACCTAAGGATACAAAACTTAAAGAGTAAAAACAAACAAACTTAGGAAAGTCATGATAACTAAAATGTTTAGGCATGATGTACTTGTAAATTTAGTAAGATATGGTGATAAATTATAAATTAGGACCAAATGACCAAGCCAAAATTTAGAGTAAATTGGGTAACCAGAAATCTAAGGCTACTAAATGACTGAAAAACTCAAACAAGTGTACCTTAAGTAAAAAGGATTACTAACCAAATTAAATTAATAATACATGAAAATTAAAATCTAACATCAATGTGAAATCAATAGAAATCCTTACTTAAATAAAGATGGGCAAGAAATGGCAAAACAATATTGATGAGTAAGAAGTAACAACCTAAACACAATCAGAAATGGAAAAAGTGCATGAAAGGGAAAACAACATTGGTGAGTGAGAATCAACAATATAAACTCACTCAATAATATAAAAAGTACTTAAATATATAAATGGACGTAGTTGTCTAAAAAAAATTAAAAGATAATGAAAATTTTAAAATTTAATAAAGGAAACCAAGGCAATTCTAGAAATGTAAAGCAATGGTGTAAATAAAATAAGCCATAGTCACTCAAGCATACTATTTTGTTCTAAAGATATATACAAACAAAACAAAGTAGTGCTAACATGTTTTAAGATGTGAATAATAGGGATTAAATAAGTGGGCAATCAGATTTAGAATAAAACTTTCCTATCAAGGGGGGAATGAAATGGGTGGTGGGGGAGATGTAGGAAAAATCAAGGTAGAGAAACTTTTTATCAAATTCAAGACACTACAATTAATTTTTTCAAAATAAGAGGACTCTGAAGAACTTCTCCTAACCACACAAATCTTTTGTTATCAAATTAAGTATGACTATCATTCCAAGAAGGTTATATGCATGAAAAGTAAAATGGACCTACCTTCTCACAATGTGTTCCCTGTTACTCAAGGCCCATTACAAATCCATTAATATGCTATAAATATTGGGTACTTGCATGAGAAAGTAGGTATCACAATAGATTTTTAATTCTCCTATCCCAATCTATCAGGCTACCACA
The DNA here is from genome assembly GCA_037957365.1 of Torreya grandis. NCBI lineage: Eukaryota > Viridiplantae > Streptophyta > Pinopsida > Cupressales > Taxaceae > Torreya > Torreya grandis. The sequence continues at coordinate 2,376,386 of JARHVA010000594.1, read as the reverse complement.
CCCCAATGGACCTCAAATCTATTATGAGGCCAATTGTGGAATATGAGCTTCAATTAGGAATAGGAGATGTGCCATGAATCATGTCTTTTGGTGTGATGTTGAATTTTGATTTTTATATTTCCTTTTGATCATTGAATTTTATAAATGATTTAGATTTTAATTTTTGATGGCTTTTTATATTCCTCTACCATACAGATTCAGAGAACCAAACATGGTACTAAAGATGACTATCATTTGAAAACTTTGGACATGGTGGATAAGAAAGAGGACTTAGAGAGCATGGTGTCTAAGAGTAATTTTCATGGTAAATAAATGTGTTATATTGACTTTGACCTTGTTTATCTAAATTAGAATTAAAAGAAGGGAAATCAAGGGTAAATGAACATAAAACAATTTGAATTACCTCAAATCACAAAAAAATGTGAAAATGTGAAAAGGGATATAGTGATAGGTAAGTATGATTCCTTATAATAATAATGTATGTAAGTGTAGGTAAATATGTTAACATAGTTTATTTTCCAAGTTTTATTGAAAAAAGAAACAAAAATTGAGGCTAAGAATATGGAGTCACAAACTTGTAACCATGTCTAAACATTCTGAAAAGAACATTCAGTTTTGCAAAAAGATTTAAAAGAATATTTAGATTTTATAAGGAGAGCCTAGTCCTATCCATGGTCTTACACTGAAACTCATAAAATAAAACCCCAAGTGGATGAAAATTTTAAAAAATGGTATTTGTGAGGGATGTTTGGTCCAATATATGGTCTTACAATGCAACTCACAAAAGAAAAGAAGAAAATGAAAAAAGTTTATAAAATAACAAACTTGTGATCAAAGAGAAAAAGCATGAAAATTAGTGTTGAGGGTCAACATACCCCCATTTCTAAAAAATGAGGACCCTTGTTCAAATTTTGAAAATTGTGTTATAAATTAAGCAATCAACTTGATCAGAGTGAATTATTGAATATCATGTGTTGATTTAGATTACATTGACATGATAGCACATAAGCTTTATTTGATCTTATCTAATGTTTCTAACATTTAACTCATGTGTTTCCATCTTGTAGGATCAATGAATCCTCATTATAATGAACTAATGTTCATGGATTTATGCTCCAATATTAATTTTAGCCTTAGTTTGTTAACTAATATGGTCCCCTTAAGGTCATTATGTTAACATTTGATCCTTAAATGATTAATTGAATTTAAGTTTAAATGACATTCAAAACCTTAGTCTAAATTAATTTACCTAAATTCTTATTAAAATATATTCATATTTTCAACAGGTCACTTTATTCCATCTTAGTCTTAGTTTAATTTTAGCCTAAGTCTTAATCAAGTTTATTAATTCATTAAAACTTTAGTCTAAAATTTATGCTAAGTCTTTATATGTCCTTATCCCTTATTCTTTTATTTTACTATTTGTAGGTAAAAATTGAAAGCAAGACTGACAAGTGTTGAAACCTCACTCGATCATATCAAATATCAATGACATGTGGGTGATCACCCAAAGTCAACAAGTCAAAATCCCAAGAATCAAAGATCGATGGTGTGTATTCTTGTGTACAAATTCTGATTGATGATCCATGTTAAAGACTAGGGTTAATAAGTCAAGATCAAAGGCACGCATTCAATCATGTAAATGGATAACTAACAATGAGCATGGAGTCAATATGTTAAAGGATACTAGGATTAAATGCAATTGTGACATGTGTCATATTCGTAATGAATTACATACATATCAATGGCCCACATTTGATTGAATGTACAAATAAGAGATCAATGGCTCACGTTTGATCATATGCTTAGTGGATCAATGACATGCATTTGATCAAGCAGATCAAAGATCGATGGTACATGTTTAACCTTGCAAAAGAATATTGATGGTATAAGTAGAGACAATAAGTTAATGAGCCCAGATTGCACATGAGGCTACCATATGACATAAAATCATTAATTGGATGGAGACTATTAGTAGGGTACATAAAAGGCACACAGGGCTACCAAGTGTTATAATCTCAGAAGCCTAGATCAAAGATCAATGATCACATTGAAATTCAAGGCCAGGAGACTCTCAAAGAGATAGATGGACAAAATTTAATCAAAGTTCCAAGGGGTACGAGATGAAGACACATGTTCAAAGTGATAATAGTCATGTTTTAAAATTAAATAAACTATGTGGCAAGGAGATGCCATATAGGCAAACATGTCAAATCAAAATATTTTGTGGACCTAAGCATGTGAAGGTATAAATATGAGATCAAAATTTGATTTAGGTCACCAAATCAAACATTTCAAACTTATATTTTGCCATTAAAGCTCAATTAAACCCTTCAAAAACATTTAGATGTATGAAAATCCTTAGAATTGTTCCTACATTCACTATTCACGCCAGAAGAGAGAGTTTAACAATCAAAGTTGATCAAAGAGCCTAACCAGATAATCAAAAGTGTTGAATTTTCATTCACAAGTGGATAATTTAATTAGATATTATATCAATGGTGACCTAAAGACACATTTTAAAACAAATATTTGAGTTATACTTGTCATTAGATGTAGAAGGCAGAGTATTCAAGGATACAGCATTTGTGGCTTCCTCATTAAACATAGGAGATAATAATTACTCAAGTTTGTTCTAGACTATAGAGAACCAGGGAATTTTGAATAAGGAAGAAGAGAAGATGATTCTAATTAAGAGATTGTACGATGACATCATGGAAATTTAATTAATAGGACTCTATTATGCTTCTACCAAACCAAAGGTATTGCATTGTATTGGTGTCCTCAGTCCCATTTAAGGATCTAAAATTGATAAGGGTATGCTTGTTCATGAACCTAGTTTGAGTAAAATAGCATACATATCCCCTATTGCCTTTGAATCTTACTATAAATTACCTAGGCCCCAAATAGACCTCATCTCCACTAATGCATGGGCCCAAAAACATACCATGATGGACATTTTAGAAAAATGGTTAGAGGTTAGTAACAAGGTCATTATGGATCCTAACAAGAAAATCCATGTGAGTCAATTCAAACCTAGAGTTAGAATGGTTATGACCATGTTGAATAAACTATATGTATTTTCACATATTACACATGTAGAACCTATATGGGTCCCTATTGTATATTTCATTATTGAAGAAATAATAGTACCTCCTTTAGGTGAAATCATTAGCATTTCCTTAAGTAATCAGATCCTTAGTATTAAGACAAAGAAAAGAAATGAGTTTTACATGATGTCATAATTGATAGATGCCTTCCCTATGTGCCACCACCAAAATCCCCAACCAAAGAGAATGGTCCCCAAATGACACCTAAACTATGTCTTAATATTACTCAAAATTGCATATTTATAAATGTAGGGACCATATCCAATTTATTTGTGATTGTGTATATCCTACTCTAATCCAAGTCATCAATGGAATCCCCATGAAGAGGATAAGTCCTTTAATCAATAAATGCATTGAGACAATGGGAGATATCTGGTTATACCCTGATTGCACTATCATTAGAATAGAGGGAACCCAAAGTGCCCCCCTCAAACTACTAGTACATGTGTCAGATAAGTTGGTAGAATAAGTACCATATCAATTATTTAATGGAGTAGATGGTATCTATAAAACCAAGAGAAACAGACTTCTCCATGGTTTTTCCATGATGATTGGTAAAACCATTTTTAGACAATGGGACCACATTGAAGCTACTTCAGAACATAGAGTTTCCTTCAACTTGTATATAGATGATCATATATAGTGGGATCCCTATGGTAGAGTAAAGGAGCATTTGAAGAGCAAAGGTATTTTGGTTATGCCTTACGAATATGAACCTAGCGCATTTGACTTTATGTACACCAAGGTAGCCACTTATTATGAAATTTCTAGAAAGCTAAAATAACATAACATAAAGCTTGAATATAGATTGTAGATAGATCAAAAGATGGAAGACAGATGGTAGCTTGGTCCTAAGAAATATCATCAGGTAGATGGTGGTCCTTCTAGGCTTTCCCAAACTAATATACAAATAAAGCATAGGCTTGAAGAAAGGAGACCAAGTGAAGTTGTTTCAAGCTCATCAATCCTTGGGTCTTCTAGAACAACAAAATAAGATTTACCTCAACAAGAGGTTCACATGATAACCTTAGATCCTCAAGAATCTATTGAAGATGTAATAAGAATGCTTTCCATGACATATGAAATAGACTCAGATGCAGAGGAATAAAATGTTGATAAATCCAAATAGTAAAAAGGGAAAGAGAAGTCATTGGACTTAATGATCATTGATCCTCCTAATAAGAAGGTTGAGACTATAATTATTTTAAGGGAAAAGAAAGCAAAAATAGCCATTAACTTCCCTTTGGAGAACAACAACCTATTTAGTGAGGATAATCCAATCTATGGACTAGCTATACCTAAATGGTTCATATATGAACTAAGGCTAGAAAAGCTTCCTACTAATTATCACCCATGGGATCTAGTAAATAATACATAAATTCATTCTACAATAGGATTTGAAGCCTTGGATCCTAGCATTGCAAGATGAATAAGAAAGGAGGATTACCACTCCAATTCAGTTAGCAGTCCAATCACAAGCAGAGGTCCCAATCAAACATATGGGCTAGTTTTCATTAGGAGTTAGATATGATCCAACTACCACAGGCCTACAAAGAGTGATTAAGATAGTTGTCATGGAAGAAGGTCAAGAGGTTGTACATAAAAGGGTTGAGCCTTTGGTTCACCTAACTCAGAAGAGAGAACAAAGACCAAGGAAAGAACCCATGTTTGAAAAAGATGTCATGGAGTTAGCCTAATCCCATTCATAAATGCTACAGGTTACAATCAAGGGGCTAAAACAAGAGAATAAAAATATAGAGGAATAATCCATTCTGTCAGTGCCAATAGACATTGTCAATAACTTTAAAGCAGCTATATATGAGACATTTAGTTCTTTGAAGGTAATAAGGTCTAAATTAGACATGGTAAATAAGTAGCATGCCATGCCTCTAAACCAATCCAATCAATGGTAAGGTTTTGACAATAAGATAAAGGCATTGGTCAAAATATTAATGGAAAACTAGATCCTTGAGCTTAAAATAGTCAACCCATTACACTTGAATATGGCTATGATAATCTTGATGGAGAAAATTAGGGATATAAATAAGTGGTCAAAAGACATGAAATGTCTCTCAAAATACTTCAAACAATTAGAGGACATAATGATACAAATATTAGGAGGTTTAATCAAGGATCCAACCATTCCTAGTCAAATAGGCCTAATAACTAGTGAAGAGTTCCATGATAGGGCTACCCAGTTCATCCAAGAAGTCAAGAATAAAAGTAAGGTCACCATAGGGGCTAACAACAAACATATCTTGGACATGATCTTGTGATCAAATGAGAAGATTATTAATGTTAGGAGCATCAGGGAAGCCATGGATAGAACAAATCAAATATTCAAAGATTTAATAGGATAGATAGAGTAGCTTTTCATGGAGCCAATTATCAACTTTAGATTAATTGATAAACAATATGATAAATCCATAAAGATTTTAGCGCAAAAGCAAAAGGTTTCAACTGCAGGGATGTCTCAAAGTCAAATAGATTAACTTAGAATATTATTTTATATCAAAAACATTTAAATCATTAAAAATAATATACTATTTTGTAAAATCATGTGTAGTATGTAACTCACATGGATTATAGGTTAGTCACATTTGAAAAGTGTCATTAGTATGAGAATATTTGTAAAAGGACACCTATCCTTGACACTTATATGATTCTTATTTGATAATGACTAACTGACATATCTCATAGGTTGCTCTTCCAAACCTATAAAATGGGGTATTATGATTTGAAAGAGGGAGGAATTTTTGAATAGCAAAACTATTGTGTAAATTTTGGAGCAAGTAATACAAGCAAGAGAATTTTGTGAAGATTGTCTCATTTTGTTTGTTTTTTTGTTATTGTGGCTACTTCCTCAAGTATCTGTATGTTTGTTATCATGGCTTTTATGAATTCTAGATATGTGTGTGTTAATGCAGAGTTGTTAATTTGAGCTTTATTCTAGGTTGGCTAAAAGTTTTTAAATTAATTTCATTATCATTTATTTTTTTGAAGATGTGCAAATGAAATTTTCTTGTTTGAGTAAATATTTAAAGTGAATTTGATCTCTAATTTGCATATGTTTCAAATATCCTTAGACATTTGCCTGGTATATGATAAGATTTGTACTATTTGGTAATTTCATGTCATATGCTAGTTTGAAGATGCATATCTTTGATGAAATGAAAGCTTTGTCAAGATGTCTGAACTGAAGAATAGAAATATCTTTCTGTCTACCCTACCCTACCCTATCTATTTTCTCTTTTTTTTATTAAATCATTGTAGTTTACTTTTTCATTGTAAATATTCATGATAGATTAGAGTTTTAGACTTTAGATTCTGAACATTATTCATTAGACTTATCTAAAACAACTTTCATCTTTCATAAAACTTTAGGACCATGGTTGCTCCCAACAACCATTTGCATAATCATTTTGTGAAATAGTCAAATACTTTGGATGCTACTCCACCATAGATCTTAGTAAGATCACAACCATCAACTCATGTAAAAGATTATTTGGATTTTAAAATGAGAAGTGTTTTCAACACTATGATAACCTTGTGATCCATTTGCATGCATCAACAAGGATTCCAAATTGGTGCTAAAAGGAGGACCCTGAGTTAAATATTTATGAATCTAATGTATCTTAAGATGATTTTAGTGAATTTTGTTCAAATATCAATTGATCCTTTGTATATTTATGTTTTTATTAGCTTAGATTTGTAAATATCATTGATATTCATAGTTTTAGACCAGTTTTTAGACTTATTTAGCTAAGGATAGTTATTCTTTAAAGATTTATGTGAAATTGTTGCAAATTTTTCTTAAGCTTTGTGAATCTAACATGTTTGAGGTTAGTGATAGTAATTTTGTGTAAAGAACATTGATATTCACAAGTTTGGATGTATCTTTAAACTAATATAGTTAAAGATAGTCATTCTTTGAAAGATTTGTATGAATTTATGCAAATTTTGCTTGAACTTAGAAATCTAAATGTGTAGATAATTTTTCTTTGCAAAGATAAGGTTTCTACATCATATTTTAAATAGTATTTAGATTTTAAAAGTTAGAACTATCATGAATAATAACTAGGTCAAGGTCTAACACAAGGCTACATCTTTTATCCTTGTAAATTCATAGGAAAATAAGAGCAGATAAAGGTAAACATAGAATTTACAAATCTCAATCTACTTCACCTATTTTTACTGATGTGTTCAATCCTCATCAATATGTGGCTTGGTTTGCTGGATATTCTATCAATGTGCCTAGTCAAGTACATGACTTACCAAGAAATCTAGAGAAATATTTACCTTCATTTAGTCCTATAGGTGTTGTTATAGTTGAAGAGCATATCAAGTCCTTTAAGGATAATTTAAGATTATTAAATGTTATTCATGAAGATGTTACTTGTAGATTGTTTCTTGTTACTTTTAGAGATGCAACATATGATTGGTTTCTTAATCTTCATAAAAAATACATCATTAGCTGAAATGATTTCAACAATTATTTCATTGATCTATTTGGAAAGATCATTAGTCCATGTGTTCTATATCAACAGTTCACTACAGTGAAGAGAGATTCAAATGAAACCATTAGAGCTTTTAATGCTAGATTTCAAAAGATGTTTAACATAACTATATCTCCCTATAGGCCTATTGAATCTTTAACTTTAGAGATTTATAAGGATGCTTTAGATCTAATGACTCATGTATTTCTAAAGAGATATGTTAGGGTCATAGATACATTAACTTTGGCCTATGATGAAGCTATGATAATTAATGATCAAATGCAATCCCAATTTCAATTAGCATATGCTATTCCTAATATCAACCTTAATTTTCCTATATTGAATGTCATCCCAAATGCTAATCAGAATATGCCTACTTTGAATCAAACTCTAGTTTTAAACCAGTTGCCTTTGAATCATGCTCATCCTAGTCAAAACCTAAGATTGTTAAATAACTAAACAAGTAGATCCCATCCATAAGATCAATGAGCTATGGTGCCAATATCCAGTATTAGTACTCAAGTATACAATTCAAAAACACCTAATAATAAAAGTGAATTCATATTGAAAATGGTTCAAAAATTGAGTACTGACTCTCTTCAGTTACCAAAACAAGTAGGTAATACTAGGGATAATTCAATAGAAACTATTATTAGAAGAATTTTAACAAACCTACAAATAGGTTTCATAATAGCAACATCAAAAATAATAATGAGTCATCTAAAACTAAGAACATACCTATAATAAACATTTATGATGTAGCTTTAGTTGATTATTATAGGGTTCATAACACTATAAAACATGGTAAATTAGATCAGATAGAATTTTGTAATGCTTTTGAAGCATTTCAAGATGAATTAGATACATTTGAAGTTGTACCTAACAAAATTAATGTTAGAGGGTCATTTATCCCTTTAGAGACACCTAAAACAACTCTTATGGTGGACACCTTTGATTTTCCATTTCAAGATGAGAATGAACCTGAAGACACTCCAGAGAAGATTCATGATTTTCAATAGTATCTAAAGAAGACTTATCCATTGAGGAATATAGAATAAAAGTAACCAATGACAAGTTCTACTCCACCAAACAACATTGATACTCCTCCTGATCCCAAAGCAAATAACAATCCAGAACCTCCAAAGGGAAGTAACACTAGAAATCATGTTGATTTATCTAGTTCTTCTACTAGGAGTGGGTACAACATAGTAGAAGATATGAAGAAAATTAAAGCTAATATCACATTGCATGAATTGACTTAGATAACTAAATAGAGAGACTTGTTGCTAGAATCTTTAACTAAAAAACCTAGTAAATCATAGAAACTTGCAAATGCAAATGTAATAATGTATAAGAATAAAATAGAGATTCTGCCTTTTTTACTAACAATTAGAGTTTTTGGTAAAAACTTGCATAACTATCTGTTAGATTCAGTTGCTTTTGCAAATATCATACCATCAGGTATTTGTGAAAAACTTGGTTTATTTCCTATTAAGTTTGATATAGTGGTGACTCAATTAGACAAATCTAGAGTTAAAGTAATTGGTGAATTGTTGAATGTGCATATACAGATAGATTCAAAGCCAAGAGTGCAACAATTTATTGATATTCAAGTTGTGGACAATATATATGCTTATGGGTTGTTACTTAGTAGATATTAGACCAAAGATTTGAATGGATACATGTCACCTGATTACTCTCACATGTGGCTACCATGGAGGGGAGTTCCTAATCAAATTTGGATTGTAAGGGAATCAAAGATGAATAATATGATCACTGAATATAATGGAGCTAATGAAAAAGTCAATGGGGTTAATTTTGATTTAGAGGTTTACACCCTTGACAATCCTCATGTATGTAATTCTAAGGACACTCATGCTATACCTAGACTTTAGAAATTATATGTTGATGGTGCTAGATGAAAATATGGATTTGGAGTAGTTTTAATCAATCCCATTGGGAAATAATATAATGTTTCTTAAAATCTTTAGTTTCCTTGCACCAATAATTTGTTAGAGTATGAAGAATTGATCCTAGGATTATAATTTGGTGTTAAATACAAGGTTAAAGAACTACTAGTATATGGTGATTCTGAACTAGTAGTTAATCAGGTCAAAATCAAGTGTCAATGCAAATTATCTTATATGAAGAAACACAAGTTTAGAGTATGGGACTTGATTGAGTATTTTGATGATTTCAATATTTTTTCAATCCCTAGAGAAGGAAACCAGTCTGTTGATGAACTAGCTTCAGTTGTAGCTAAGCTAATGCTAAATCAAAGTTCCAAATTAGGAAGCCTTAGCTTTGAATTGGTCCCATGTCCCTTTGTTCCTGACAATGTTAATCATTTGCAAGTGTTTAGTGATGACCAGCATATCATTGAATTCATGAACAACTCAGGAGTGTTTGAGTCTCATATTATTGATGAGTTCAATGATAATTATCTTGATGATGATATAATTGATGACAAGATAATATAATTGAATGATAAAAAGATTCCTAAAAGCATGATTACCTTGGAAAGACTATTTAACAAAGATAAGCTAGCTGAAACTGCTAAAGTTCCCAATATAAATGGGAATGATTATAATGTATTTAATCTAGGAACTCAAGGTCAATCTTAGCTAGTAAACTTTGGTATAGAAAATACAAACATAGAGTCTTATAGGAACATTCAAATAGGAACCAGGTACAAGGATGTTATTGCATGGTCTTATGAAGACTTGAAGATCTTTGATCCTCAAGTTATCACCCATACCATTCCCTTGAAATAAGCTTGTAAACCCTTTAGGTAGAAGCAAATACTGGTTAATCCTATTTTATAACCATTGATTTATAAAGAGGTTGAGATATTATTAGATGCAAAAATAATTTTTTCAATTAAACATTCTACCTGGATAGCTAATCTAGTACCAGTTAGAAATAAAAATGGAGAGATTAGATTATGCATAGATTTTAGGAACTTGAACAATTCTTCTAAAAAGGATAATTATCCTTTTCCATCCCTTTACCAGGTGATTTGAATTTTTATTGGTTCTATTATGATGTCTTTCCTAGATAGTTTTTTAGGTTACAATCAGGTACTTCTTAACAAGGAAGATAGAATAAAGACTACATTCACAACAAAATGGGGCACTTTTGCTTACAAGAGGTTGCTTTTTGGACTCAGCAATGTAGGATCTACCTTTCAAAGAGCTATGGACCATGCCTTTCAAGGTATCATAGGTAAATGTATCATTATATACATGGATGATTTGATTATGTTTTCTAAAAACATGGAAGATCACATAATGCATTTATAACAAGTATTTTAATGTTGTCGAAGGTATGGAATTTCCCTTAATCCTAAGAAAATCATATTTTGTGTAACTGAAGGTAAATTGATAGGACATGTGATAAATAGATATGGTATTTCTATAGATCTAGATAGAGTCAATGTTATATCTAAAATAGAACCCCCAAATAGTAGAAAAGAGCTAAAGTCTTTCTTTGGAAAGATTAATTTTGTAAAGAAATTCATTTATGGTTTTACAGAGATTGTGAAACCACTCAATGACATTCAAAATAAGGATACAAATTTATGATGGAATGAATAAATCATTCAAGGATGTCAAGGGAGCAATAAGACAGGCACTTGTGCTGATAATTCATAACTTTACAAAAGATTTTTATCTTTATTATTTTACTTCTGAACATATTATAATAGTTGTATTAACTTAAAAAAATTATAAATGTGATCATCCAATTGTGTTTATGAGTACTAAATTCAAAAATTTTGAGTTAAATTATTCCCTAATTGATAAATAAGCATTTGCTTTGGTTAAGGTAGTCAAAAAAATTAGACACTATATTCTCAGGAACAAAGTGCATATTATATTGCCAGACCCTGTTACCAAACTCATGTTGAGTCAATGTGAATTATTTGAAAAAAGAGGTAAGTGGATATCTATACTCTAAGAATGTGATTTTGAAATGAAAACTACTAAATTGGTGAGGTGTCAAGGATTAATTCAAATGATTACTAACACTGATCCTAGATTGAGCATCATGCAGGTTGACCAACACCAATTTTAACCAAATGATTGGTATGATGAAATCATTCATTTCTTAATCAATGATTCTTATCCTACAATACTGAGAAGAGAACAAAGAAGAGATGTGATGATCAAAATAGCTCACTTCTTCATCAAATATGGGATACTTTATAGTAAGAACTATGAAGGATTGTATTTGAGATGCATTTCAAAGGAAGAATAAGCTAAAATATTAAGTACCTTTCATGAGAAACTTGGGAGTGGATACCCTTCTGGGAAAATAAAAACGTACAAAATCCTAAGGGTAAGATTTTACTGACCAACAATTTTCAAGGATGCTCACAAGTATGTTAGGGAATGTCATCCATGTCAAATCTTCTATACAAAGGAACCTAAAGTAGTTGTGCCCTTGAGGCCAGTTTTAATTGACAAACCATTTGCTCAATGGGATTTGGACTTTGTAGGGGTTATCAACCCTAATTATTTAGTTATACACATGTATGTTCTTACTACCATAGATTATAGTACAAGATGGACAGAGGCAGTAGAAACAAAATAGTGTAAAACTAAAGATGTTATCAAGTTCTTAAAAGAGAGAATTTGCACCAAGTTTGGGACACCAGTATCATTGGTATGTGATAATGGATCAATGTTTACCTCTATATAAATGACTGAGTGGGCCTATGATAATAAAATAGCTCTTAAGTTTTCATCTAATCATTACCCTTAGGGCAATGAAGTTTTAGAATCTACAAACAAGAATTTGATGAAATCTATTAATAAATCTACAGCCCAACAACCAAGAACATGGCATAAATTGTTGAAGTATGCTTTGTGGGTAGTGGTTCGTAGTTTATATATGATAAGTACTAGGACTAAGAATGGCTTTTACTAAATAAGGGCCCCACCAGTTTTGGGCATATTTTCCTTCTTTGTCATGTGTGTAGTCTAATTTGAGGACTAAGTCACCAACATTAAATGTGCAAACTTTGACCTTTTTGTTATGTTTTTTGGAGATGTGAACCTTATATTGATGGTTATGTTGTAAAGTGGCTAAATGGAGATCATTAAGAAAGTCTAAGATTTGAAATAGTGATTCTTATTTGACTGATTCAAAACCATATACAAACACTGACTAGGTACAAGGATGTTATTGCATGGTTCCTAGTTTATAGATGATAAGTACCAAGACCAAGAATGGATTTTACTAAATAAGGGCCCCACCAGTTTTGGGCATATCTTCCTTCTTTGTCATGTGTGTAGTCTAATTTGAGGACTAAGTCACCAACATTAAATGTGCAAACTTTGACCTTTTTGTTATGTTTTTTGGAGATGTGAACCTTATATTGATCAAGAATGATACCATGAAGAGATATACATAAAGATAAGATTTCAAATTCTAATGGTAAGACTGATTCAAAACCATATACTAGTGAGAATTGTGTTTCCCTAGTGGATGCATGTATACTAGTATGGTAGGCCAAAAGTGTGGGATATAAATGAAGATGCCAACCAGTACGAGTTTATTCAATAGTATTTTGTAATATTTTGTTAGTAGCCTCTTCTTGGCCATTAAATTTTGGATGGTAATGTGTGGAAAGTTTTTGATAAATTTTAAGTTCATCACATAACTATTTCATGTCCTTTTTTTCTAAAATTTACACCATTATCAAAGATGATAGTATGGGGAACTTTAAAAGGTCAAATGATTTGGTCAAAGATAAGTTTTGAAATAGTGGTTCCTATGACATTGACAAGAGGCATGGCTTATATCCATTTGGTAAAATATTCATTAGCAGTAATGATAAAGACATGATCATCTTGTGAACAAGGTAATTTACCAATGAGATCTAGTCCCCACATAGATAATGGCCAATGAGACTCCACTGTTTGGAGTTCATCTGATGGTGAGTGGATTAGATCATCATGGAGTTAACAAGGATTACACTTTTTAGCAAAATTAATAGCATATTTTTTTAGAATGGGCAAAAATTAACCCATACTTAAGCATTTACAGGTTCTAGCATGTCTACTACAATGACCAATGTAAATTTCCCCATGTGCTTGTTCGAGGAGAGTAGGAACCTCTTCTTGCATTATACAATGGATTAGGGTACCTTTTTTATTATGGCATTAAAGGGTTTTCTATTGAAATACATACTTAAAATCTTATTTGCATAAGTCTTTTCATGAGAATCTATGTCTGGAGGGTAGGTTTGGCATTCAAATAATTGTATTATGTTTTTGTACCATGGGCTTTGTCAAGTAGTGATAGCCTCAATGTGACAAATGATCGAATCATTTGTTTTGATATAAGAAGGTGATTTACTTATTTAGATAAGAAATTGGGAATCATTAAGTACTTGATGATGGTGAAATGGAGACATTGATGAAGTAAGAGAGAAAGCATTAGTAATTGATAAAGTTTAAAAATATTGTGTGTATATAATATCTACTCTTTAAATATATCTTGCTAAACTATTTGGATCCACTTAAACTATCCATTAAATTATCCATCCTTGATAATGAAAACCTATACTTGATGATGATCTTGTTTATTTCCCTTGAATCTATAGACATTCTCCATTCTTCTCATTTATTGGGTGTTAATACAACTTAAACTATGTGTGGTCTCAAACTCTCTTTGATATATCCCTTTTCCAATAATTCTTACACCTGTTATTTTATTTATTCATTCTCCATTATAGTCAATCTATAAACTGGATTATTTGGCTAGCCTACTCTTAGAAATAGGTCTATATTATGAAATGATTCTCATGGGTGGTAATCCATCAAAAAAATAATTTGTCACAATATCAACATACTCTTCCAATAAATTTTGAGTTTCAATTAAGATCACTTACCTTAGTGTTTGTCACAACTGAGATAGTTTTTGCAACAAAAGTGAAGCATGACTTCTCTTCATTACCACTTTTGAAAATTATTTTTTGAAACAATCATCACCTTTGAATTGGTTTCCACATATTCTTATTTATACTTCAATATATTCAAGGTGAACTTATTCCATCATTCAGAAGAATGTAAGTGTTCACTCTTACATCATGCACAACTCTTATATCATACTCCATGGCCTTCCCAACAACACATGACACAAATACATGGGCATAATGTCATAAATAACTTCATCCTTATATGATTTTTTTTTAAATTCACCATGAATGTTTCAATTACCAATATTTGATGGCCTTAAGCAACCATGAAACTTTTTATGGGGTATGGTGTACTAACCTTTTTATCCCAAGTTTCTCTACCATTTCTTGATATGTGTTTCCACTATCAATGAATATATTTTAACACTTACCTCTTAATTTACAAATAGTATGGAATATACTCTTTATTTTCACAAATTCATTCCCTTTCTTGATTGGTTTCAATAACACACTTTTCATCATAAGAGCCTCTCCTTATTTTGATTCCTCTATGTGTGTTGGAGATCCAATACTTTCTTCATCCCCATGAATAATATGCATTATCCCTTTAATTCTCTTGCCACTATTTTGAGTTGATTTTAGACTATCATAAGTTCCATGTCCTATATATTCATTGCATCCAAAACACTTACCCATAAATCCTCTACCTCTTCTTTTGAAAAATTAGCCTCTTCCTCTAGTATTCTAATTGTGATTTTGGGAGATGTCTGCTTCTCCATCATGATTTTATTGTCCTCTAACACCACTAATTTTCCTTCTTCCTCTTGAGTTTCTTCCTCTATGTCTAGAGTTCATTTGTTTCCTTCTTGACAATTGGTGGTTTTCCTTTAATGCACAATGATAGGATTCTTCCACAATTCTCAAGCTAAGTAAATTGATCTCATATTTAACATCAATACACAATTCTTTCACATATATGTCCACCTTATCTAAGTCATATTCTACATGTCTATATCTTATGGTGAGTATAAAACTCCTCAATATATTCTTTAATGGTCATCTCCTTTTGTCTTAGGTTTTACAATTTCTTGAACAAACTCATATGATAATCTACATGTAATAATTTAGCCTTTAATTTCATAACCATTATATTCCATGACTTGATTTTCTCATTACCTTTCCTTTTCCTCTTATTTTATACATGATCCCATTGTAAATATGCATGACCTTTAAACTTTGTTTAGGTAAATTTCACTTTTTCAAGTTCCTCCATTTACTCGTAGTCAAAACATTTCTCCTTCTATGTGATCCAATCTATACGCTCTTCAGGTTCAAGATTCCACTGTAGTAAGGTTTATCCAACTTTGGCTTGATATCAAGCTTTCCAAAAACTATAATAAATTTACCCTCATCTTCATTCTCCATATCTTCCTCTTAAATATACTATAATTTCACTTCACCATCATATCTCACATCTTCAACATAACCTCTTATTATTTATGTTGTCTCTATTGCATCCAACCTTGATTTGATTATTCTCATCATCTATGCTAGGTGTGAAACTCAAGTTGATCTTGATCTGTCACCTCTTCCAAAGGGATTACCTCTCTATATTGTCTCTTCACCCAAATTCAAGCTTATCTTTCAAAATTGGCTAAGGGTTCAATGAGATTATCTACAAACATAGCCTAATAAGGGAAAATAACCTTGTTCTTATACCAATTAGTGTAGGAGGGAGGTATACGGGACCAAATTAATGGTTGCCTCACCCCTAGTAGTGATTCTCTCACTCTCTAACTCCAATAGGCACAAAATATAATACACACATAGAGACAAAGATTCTCTTTATTTAAATTGATAAAAAAAAATACTTTATAGATAGAATTTGGGATCAAAGTATTCACATTACACTTGCAGGCCTAAATATCCATTTTCTTTCACTAAATCTCCATGTTCTTTTCTAAAATCTCCTTTCTATCTTTCCTATTTTATCGATTTATTACCCTTAAATATGCCTACTCTACCCTGATATCAACTAACCCTCTTTTCTTCTCCCCTTTCTTTTGCTTTTTATTTTCCCACTCATTGGCCTTCTTGAATTCTCCCTCTAACTATCTGTGATTTACATGGGAGTCATTGCAATAGTGATCACATGGGTGAGTTAATTGTCTCTTAGTGACAACTATAATCTCTCATCAAGATCTTTCCAATGAGACATAGAATGCCCCATCTATTTCTTTCTCATGAAAAATGTGGCCACTCAAAGATGTTTGTGTCATTTCCCCTTACTATGATTATATTTGAGAATTTTGGCTACAAGGATCATGATATTGTGCCACATCGCATGATACTTGGGTTTTTATATAATGGTTTCAAACCATTCCCATGGTCTCCATATTATACATGGACCCATGAATTTATAAAATTGAGTTAATAAATATCATTCATATGCATTTAAGGAAATTATGGCCTTTGTGAATAAGATGTATTGTGGAAATGACATATGTACTTCTCCATGGAATCATGAAATTTGTGGAGTTTTAAATAACTAAGACTCTATGAATTTGAGACTCCAAGGGAAAATATCAAGATTTTGACTCTATGGATCCCAGTCTGTGGCTCTATGATTTTTGTACACTCTGTGGAATGTTCTCAAGGCCGTTGCTTTGTTGATTTTGTGACTATGTGGATTCTGTTGACTTTGAGACTCCACGGTCATGGATCCATTAAAATATGTAAACCACTTAATAACTTTTTGGATCTACAATGAATTTTGTGGGGACTCATAATTGGTTGATAACACAAAGACCTAGAGAATATGTGGCTTATATAGCACTTGTGGACTTAAAGATAATAAAATTAAGTGTGTGCATCACAACATAGAAACATAGAATTTCAAAAATAAATGTGACCCAAATATGATCTTTGAGAGTATAGAATATGACTCAAGGACCCTAATTGAAAACTACACAAAATTCACATTTTATTTGTGAGAAATACAAGATCACTTGTTCACCTTGGATATTTTTACATCAAAAACCCTTTAACTCCCACATATTTATTATATTGCACATTTTATCTTAGATTTGAGGACTATAATAAATTTAAATTACAATTCTTAATAAATTTACATAATATAAGTATCAACTAGTTGTTATGTGAACGTTAATCAATAGAGATAGGGACTAATTTCTTTGTAAATAGTTGGATGAGGATAGGTCTATCTAAAATTAACAACCCTTAATCAATCTCTTGTGAAAGAATTATTGAATTAGGGAATACTCATATGATAAGACTCAAACTTCTTAGAGCATGTATTTTAAAGACTCGTGAATAAATTTCAAAAGAAATTTCTCAAAAATTGGAAGAGGATATTGGACATAGACCTAATTTTTCATCACTGGACAATTTTAATATTTTGCCTCTCTTATTGGTAATATTAAAAAGAGGCACTAGTTATTTAGATAATCATATTTTATTTCTCTATAAAACTTTGTTTTCAAATGTTTTTCTTCTAGTTGTTACGTAATTTTGATATAAGACTTAACACAAGAGTAACACTAGGAACATATCTTGGTATGGAGTGTTATGGAGTGCATTTAACTTCATTAGATTATTACATCATAATCAAATTACATTGGATTTATCATTTTTTGAAATAATTTGCCATTGATAAAGTTATAACAAAGAGTACTGCCTAAATTTTGGTCAATTTTGTTAATACATGGCCAATAAAATAGAGGATGTTTTTTGGATTAAATCCTCAACCCTTACCATCACTAAAAATGAGGTGATTCTCCTTTACATTCATCAAAACTATTTTATACTCAACTTATAAAATCAACATAATAATAAAGGTGACTAACATTTTGAATTTATGAGCCTGAGCGTAAAATCAAAATAGATTAATATTACACGACATTATTTAATGTTAATTTATAATTAAATTTAGTATATTTGTTTATGCTAGTTAATTAAGTTAGGTAATATGGGTCTACTTGTTGACTTTTAACTTTGGTGAAATTATCTTTATTATACATCTCCTATCTTATTTTATGCATCCCCTTTTTATCCTTATCTTATCTTATGCCTTAGAGCCCAAATCGGGGACATGTGTTCCCATCTTTCCAGTTATTATGTCCCAGTTATCAGAAATTACCATGAATCATATGAATATTGTTTTAGTTTTAATTAAAATGTTACCTTGAATTAAAAAACATTACAATTTGTTTATATTTAATATCTAACAATCATTTATAGGTAATTTATTGAACAATCGTAGAGGTTTAAAAGAGATCAAACAAACATTACAGTACTTATTATTGTTGAAGCTAGCATTTCTGTGGAGTTTTTTTAGTGCACAACCTAGGGTTTTTCATATTATTTGAATTGTTTATAATTATGTAATTTATTTTTTTTATATATTGTTTATTATCTAGGGACCTGCTAGTTATATGATGCATAAAAACCCACATAACTTTAACAATGGCCCCAAGAAATTAAATATTTTTCTTGACCCCTCAGATATTGCAAGAGTAAAAAAAGTTTTGTAAGTTATATGTATTGGTGACTATATATTCAAGATAGTAATACCAAGTCAAATTTGGATTAAAATGCAAAAAATATAAGTTTGGGATTACTTTGACTTTTTGGCTCTAAATATTTGTTTGTTAGGGTTTGGTAGCTTAAATCTTGTGGCATCTTGTCTTGTTAAAAAAAATTGTCATATCGCATCTGCGGAAAATTATAGGTCCTTAGGTCTTTATATATGTCTCTAGACTAGGTAAGTGCAAATTTATTTAGGTTATAAGGATCATGGCACCAAACAGAGCTTGAACTTTTGTTATGAAGGTCTACAATGAGTTAATGATTCTATTAATACTTCTCAGCCTATAGATGTGCACTTAGTTATTGATGTTGTTGAGTCTATTTTTAATTGGTATGAAAATCATATTCTTATAGCTTATTATGTTAGTAGTATTCCAACTGAGCATTTTCTCCAAGCTTGAGTTAAACACACTTTATTATCTCATGGTATTAAGATAGTGGGAGTCTATAACCTTACCAAAGGGTTTTTTTGGTTTTCCTTCCAATAATCACATCATGTTCAAGGTCTAATTTCTAAGTTTATTTATTGGTTCATGTGAAAACACCCTAATAATTTTATTACACTAGAATTAATATTTTAAGGTTATTAAACAAGCCTTTCTCAAATTTCCTGTGTGGTTCGAGTTGCTTCAACCTAGCAGTCTCACTTTGGTCTTTCCTTGACCAAATATTTCAGCCTATAAGGTGTGTGATTTTTCACAAGATCGATAAATTCTATTCAATTAATAAATGATTTTTTTCAGGTTAACTTCAAAAAATACTTGAAAGAGTGTCTAGACATTTAAGTGCGGGTCAAATGTTTTATGCTAAAGGTCGCATATAACCTAATTATTTATTTAACTATCAAATTATCAACCATAACATTTAAGATTGTCCACTCATGGTCCACCTTAACCCTAAACCTATAACTAAAAAGCTAACAGTGGATGAAAAGGAAGAGTGTTGAATGTCAATTAGAAAAAAAAGTGTTGATGGGTCCCAAAAAACCTAAATATTTTCTATCACCTCTAATGATAAGTCACAATAATATGTCAAAAATGTCACTTTTAGTATCCCCCAACCTAGATATGAGATGCAGAGGCAAGCTTCTTAAGTAACTTCTACTCAAGTTGTTACTTTTAATGCTAGTAAATCCTCAATGATTCCTCCACCTTTAAGCTTCTTGTGTAGTTCACTTCACAATGACAATGGCTCACCAAGGGGAGATCATGGGGCCAAATGCCACACTCTCTCGCTAGGATATTATCTCTTGGAAAACCAACAATCTCTTTTGAGTAATAATTTTAGAACTTTAACTGTCAAATAAAGGTATGAAGATGGTAAATAAGAATTACATATGGAAGATTCCTCCTTATAAATATTCTCTCATGGAATGTGCATGACCTGGAAGAATCATCCCCAAAATTATCTATGTGATATGCCTATAAGTAACTTGGTTCTTTTGATATTTAATATTTGTAAGAATTTAAAGTTTCTAGATTTCTTTTGTAAATTGTATTAAAATGTATTTGTTCATATGCTACATAGTACACAACCTCTCATGAGGATAGACATGATGGCACTAGTATATTGATTCCCCCAATATATCATTACTTATTATTTCCTTGGGGAAAGATCTGATGAATTATGACATGTGGGTCACACTTGATATTATCGATCATTCTTTGAGACTTATTAATGTATACATGCCGAATGATGCCCTACAAAGAGCCACTTTATAGATTTGGTTGACATATAACTTTCCTCTCTCCAGCTAGCTTATGTATAGATAATTTAATATGGTTGAGACTCCCAAGGAAAAGGAAGGTGTTTTTTTGATGTGATGGTATGTTGGTGAGCATGAATATGAATTTTATTTCAAAAATGGTTAGGAGTTTTTAGATCCTCTCTTTTCAAAATGATTCAATAACCCAAATCCTTGGCGTACATGGTCTAAATATTTTCAATCCTTGACTACATCCTCAAAAGGCTAGACCATGTAACCCTCACCAAGAAAAATCTATTCAAACTTCACATCACTAATAGGCAAGATATCAGTGTCCATCCAAATATTGTCCTTTTCAACCACAATCCCATAATTTTTTGGCTGGATTGGAAAGATGGTTTATATAAAGTCCCTTATAGTCAGTTATTTTTTAACACATCCCTTCTTTCCCATGAGACTACCATCTGACTCATTTTCTAAAATTGGAATCTTTCTCAACGTCCACCTTATGTTACCAATTAGATTGAATGGTAAAATTAAGTTGTCACTCACATCACCATTGTTCATAGAAATTATGGTAAGTTGTGAAATTTAAAAATCAGACCCATAATCCCTTAGCCAAATAATTTCAATAGGTTACATTGTAGTTTGAGCCTACCCTATTTGATATTCAATTATAGGTAATGTTGTTCATCTCAAATAAAAGCTTAAGCTTGCAGAGTGTTGTGATACCAAAGGATCTCAAATGTATTTATGAGCCAGATAAGTCAAGGAGAAAATTATAGCCATTGGTCTCTCATGGTCACCACACAGAGATTCTTGAGATTTCTTTTATTAGAGTGAGATCAATCTTTGTAGGAATAATTTGATGTTGCTCCTCACAAACTTATCCCTTATGTTAAATATATATGTGATGCCCTCACTTTATCTTGAAGATTTTTATGTGGCGGTGAAAAATATGGCCAATGATAAAGCTTGTGGAGTTGACAGGTTTCTTTGTGAATTATATAAAGCAACATGGCACTTTGTTGGGCTAGTCTTGCTTTAGGTTTTAAATGAAACTATCAATACAAAATTAGTAGGGAAACTTATTAATAAAGGAAATATTAATTTTATCCCTAAATTTGGGGATCTTAAGTTCATTACCAAATAAATATCCATTAATTCGTTAAATGTCTCTTATAATATCCTTATCAAATCTCTAGTGCTCCACTTGCAATGCATCCTTCCTCAATTTTCAAAAAAAAATCATAAAAAATCATTGCATCTTTGACAACATTATTGTTATGTGTGAAGGGATGGAATGGGCTCACACCACCTATCAAAGGAAATTGTTTCTAAATTTGTATTCTAAAAAAAACTTATGATCATTGGAAATGGCCTTTCATTCTTGTCATGTTAAAATCTTAGGGTTTAGATATGTTTTTTTCCTCTACTGTACAAACCATATTCTATGATTCAATGACTTGTTTAACCATTAGTGGTTGAAGTCTGAGAGATATGGTCTTTTCCACTCAATCAAAGATGGTTTCCCATTAGCTTTTGCACTTTATGTTTTGGCTGAGAATCTTTTGGCTATCTGTTGGTCCATAAAACTAAGAAAGGTCTCATTTGGGGTATTGTGCTCACAAACAATAAGAGTCAACTTATTAATGGAGATTTGGATGACAACTCCTTTCTCACTTTTGCTGAGATTAAATATTCCTTTTATGAAGCTCTATCTTGCATAAATAACTTTTGCAAAACCTCTGGGTTGAGTTTATAGTGGTCCAAACCTTAGTGTTACTGCCAAATATTGATGTAAATTCTTGATTGGTTGAATAACTTTCAGTGGAATTATATTAACAAAAGGGAGATGTCCAAATTCTTGGGCATCCTATTTTCCTTTAAAATCTCCTCTTTTAAGCTATAAAAATATGTTTCACTAAAGACTGGAAAAGTAAATAATTTATTGGATCTCTAAACCCTTGTCCTTTATGGTGAATTTCCATATTTACACCAAGATTATTTCATATATGCATGTTTAATACTCTTCATGTTGGTCATATTCCAAGACATCCTATGACAAATTTTCCAAATTGCACATGAAATTTTTATGGGTTAATGCCAAGTAGACTTGAGGATTTCATAGGGTTGTTTAAGAAGTTTGTTTTCTCGAGCACAAAAAGGAGGCATGGGAAAAAA
Source organism: Torreya grandis (assembly GCA_037957365.1). Classification (NCBI taxonomy): domain Eukaryota; kingdom Viridiplantae; phylum Streptophyta; class Pinopsida; order Cupressales; family Taxaceae; genus Torreya; species Torreya grandis. Next base: position 2,353,358 of record JARHVA010000594.1, on the reverse strand, counting down.
ATGATGTTCATAGGCAAAGCATTCCTTTTGTGTTAAATGGATTGTTTGTGCCAGTAAATGCCCCAAAGCTTTAAAATTTATGTTTTGGCACTACATTTTTTTAGGATAGACTTATGGAAAAAATAATTGGAAAAACATTGACCTCCATATTTTATTCATTCCCTTCGACCCAATCAATATAGAGACATATTTTGTTGTTTAGAACATTTAGAAATCCTTTGAATCAGTCAAACCATTCCTAAAATGGGTTGGTGATTGATTTAGATTGGGCATCTCTTTCAATGATCATAACATCTGGTGGTCCCCCATTGCCAATAACAACAACCTTTTTCTTGTAGAAACTCCTAGTATTAAAGATCTTTAGATTTTTAAAAAAGCATTTGTACCATGCAAGATATTATCTCTTCTTAATATTAGAATCGATGGCCCATTCTTCAGAGAAATAATAAGTTACTCACTTCCAATATTCCATCCATTTTTTTATCCATGAGGTTATATATCATTTGATGATGCAAAAAATTTCACTACAACTGCTAGTGATAAGGTGAAAAACTAACATTAAAATTGTGACACATCATTTAAGCATTACTCCCCATGGCTTATAGATAAAAAAATTAGTCCCTTCTCTTCCACTTTTAGCAAGTTAAAACAACTGGTGGAGTCTAAGTTCCTCACCCCAAACTTGAATTGCCCATCTTAGCCAAATATGGGAAGCTAAGATGGAGCCCATGCTTGCTTATTTTTAAGTGCTTTAGTTTATTAAGGTATTCCATTGGGAGAGACACAACACCATACTGGCATTTCTTGTCCAAAAGGTCCTACTTTTAATAGATCGAAGACTTCCATACAATTATTTTGGGCATTCCCTTGAACCTGGGGGTCGATAGTGAATCCATAGCCTTTTTTTTCCTTACCACCCAAAGCTCATATTCTAAAAGACAATTTTGTTTAGAGACTATACTTAGTGGCTGACCTAAATTACTTTTATTTGATTTTTTTTAGATCTATATTTTTCAATTTTAGAAAACTAGGATTTCTCCTATTTTCAACAATGAGATAACTTGCCATTATTTTTTCAAGAATTTAAGTATGTTATTGCTCATGATGCTTCCAAATGTCTTGAAATGAATAATGACTATTTCAAAAAACCTTATTTTCCTGGAAGATCATATATTTTAGAGTGTTTGTGTTTATGTTTGAAGCTAAGGTGGTCGTTTGAGTTTCATGTTACTGTTGTCTCCAAATCTTGCACCCTAAAAGGGTGTGTTCAGTCCTTTTCTATATTTGGGAAACGTTGGAACACTTCCAGGCATGTGGGTATACCTATAATGGAAATGGACCTCTAGATTGAAAGGGCTAGCTCCTTGAATCTGTCTTTTCAAAATAATATCTATCTACACCAGCTTGATTGAAAAGAAAAGGGTTAGAAATTGCATGAGGGAAACCTATTTTAATAATGGTGATGCACCAAGGTTTTTATTCCACATGAATGCCATATCTTAGTGCACAATATAGCAAAATGTAAAGACCTTTTTCCAAGTTATAGATATTCTAACATGAATACTTCAATAAAGAGGTGAGATGCATGAAAAAATAGGAGAATGAATTGAAAGGCACATTACACATTCAAGAATAGTTAAAATTCTTACAGTAGTTCCACACACTTAAACATACTCTAGGTGACCTGTTAGATCAAGAACTTTGCTCAGACATGAAGGACAAAGGACATAAGCATGAAACCATCACTTTTTGTCAATATATGTCACTTGCACACTCAAAAAATATTTAGAACTTGAAATGGAAAAGGACTATACTAATGCTTAAAGGTAGGATATCATTCCAACAGGGCTTCACCATACTTTGTGTGGATGTCTTTTCACTAGCCAAAGGTTTGTAGATATAGCAAGAAGGAAGAGAGAGAGGAAAGCCTTTTTCACCCAAGAGAGGAATCAATTTGTTTTTTTATCGCCATATTTACAAAGGATGCTTGCTTGGGCCATTTGGTTGATCCATGTCATCACAAATTATTACACATTTTGTCCTGCTCTCTCAAAGATGCTTTTTCAATGGTTTGTACTAATAGAATTGGGATATTCTCAGCTAAGCCATGGCATCAATACAGCTATCCACCTATTATAGATTTGTCTTCATGCTAACAACCTTCCATTGGGCATGTTGATTTGTCATTTTCATTTGGTTGGCCTCTTCTCTTCCCTGGTTGTTTATCATGAAATGACACAGATCTTGATCAATCAATGGTGATATGGGCTCTCTCATTATTTCAATGGATAAAGGATGTGAGCCCTTGGATCTACTTTTGAATCCTTTTTTTTAACCCTAATGGTTAGCTCACTGTCTTGAATTTGGAATTCATTCAACCATCATTCCACTAGGGATTTTCCTTTAGGCACCCTTCTTGAACAATTCATGTAGGTACTTTCCTTGAAAGAATTCCCACAAGCATTTTCATCAAACATTTTCCCTGAAAGATTTCTTGTGGGTGTGCTCTCCCCTTTAAATGGTCCATGTCTTTTTGGGCCTTTGGAGTATGGCTTGTTTGAAGGATTATTGCAGACAAAAAGTCCAAAATAATTCCTTCAGAATTCTTGCAAAGGTCACTTCCTTTTGGAATGATCCCTTCAAGCTTGGAAAGTTTCCCTTTGAAAACTTTTCTAAAGGACACTTTGGAGGGAAAGTGGCCCTTTAGAAAAGTTTTGAATGACACTTTAGAGGCCCTTCAAAAAAGTTTTGAAGGGCACTTTGGAGGGAAAATGTTCCTTCAAAAAAGTTTCTAAGGGCACTTTGGAGGGAAAGTGGCCCTTTAGAAAAGTTTTGAAGGGCACTTTGGAGGGAAAGTGGCCCTTTGGAAAAGTTTTGAAGGGCACTTTGGAGAGAGACCCTTCGAAAAAAGTTCTAAAGGGCACTTTTTAGAATGATTGTTTTGGATAAAAAGTCTGAAATAATTCTTTTGGAAAAGTTGTGAAGGACAAACCTCAGGAAAAGATAAAGGAAAAATTCTTTTAGAATTTTTGTTTGAGATAAAAAGGCTAAAAAAATTCCTTTGCAGAAGACAAGGAGAGAATTTTTTCAAACTTTTAGTTCGAGATAAAAAGTCTGAGACCAAAAACTCAAAAGAATTCAAACCTTGGGAAAAAGATTAAAAAGACACCTGAAAAGGTCAAACAAAAGCTTCAAAGAAAATAAAACAAAAAAATTGGTCTTTTATAAGTGAGCTAAAATAGACAAGTGCACATTGAACATAGCCAAAGGAAGCTGTAAAATAAGGTATGAAATTTGGCTAACATTCTTGGTGATTCTGAGGGGAGGCATGCCTGCTATGCTAAAGACCAATTGCCTAAATCCTTCCATTGGGCATGGAGTCATGCATAAGGCACTCAAAAGAACTTGAACAAGATTCTTGGCTAAAAACACACAAGCTAGATCATCAAACACACAAAGGTAAAGATGCATGCCAAATAAGAGGAAGGAAAGACACTTGTGCAATAATGCACTTAGGGAACACAATAGCCAACCAAAAGGAAACACACATCTAAACTAATATTTACAAAACATGGATTTCTCAGATTAATAGCAAGACTTTAGATATATCCCATTCATAGGGATAGGTAATTCTTCTCCATTCATCTTCGATAGCTAAAAAGAGTTGTTTTGCTTACACTTGTTGATGATGTAAGGGCCACTCCACAAAGTGTCAAAATTTTTATGTCTACCTAGCTTTGCTCTATCCTCATCCCATTTCAATACCAAGTCACCCTCTTTGAAAACTATTGCACTTGTTCTTTTGTCAAAGGACTTCTTCATGAGTACTTGATGGTGCTCCATAGCCTTATGTGCATCATCCATTACCTCTTATAGTTGCATTATTTATGTCAACCTGACTTCCATTGGAGTGTTTTCAAGTAATTCCAGTTGTTGTGCAATTTATAGGGTAGGGAGTTCTTGGGATATAGACAACCTGGCTTCTCTTCCATAAATAAGTACAAAGGGAGAGTTACCAATTGATTTCTTAGGAGTAATCATGTTTGCCCATAAAGTTATTTTCAACTTGCCGTGTTAAGCTCTTTGATTGTTCTCCAATGTTCTCTTAATGATATTGATGAGGTTCTTGTTGGTAGACTTAGCCAATCCATTACCTTGAGGGTAATAATTAGAGGAGGTACTCAAGTGAACTCCATTCCTACCTGCCCAATCAAAAGTTTTGGCACTTAAGAAAGTAAGTGCATTATCAAAAATGATGACATGAGGAACTCCAAACCTTGTTATAATGCTCTCATAGAACTCCAAGATAGCATTTTAATTTACCTCCTTTAATGAAATAGTGTCTACCCACCTTGTGAAGTAGTTAGTAGTAGTCAATATCCATTTGTGTCCAGCACTTGATTCATACCAATGAAATTGAGGCCCCATTGCATGAAAGGCTGGTCCACTTGGATAAGATTCAATGAAAGGGATACAAGTTTATGTTTAGCTACGAAGAAGGCACATTGAGGACACACCTTAGCCCAATGATAACAGTCCTTAAAAAGACTAGGCCCATAGTAACCACCTCTCATTATCTTTGTAGCTATAGTTCTAGGAGAGAAATGACCTCCATCTATACCATTATGAAAGCTTTCCAGTAGCATGTGAAATTGACCACTATCAACACACCTTAATAGCACACCATTTGTGTCCTTTCTAAAAATAACATTATCAACAACGCAATAGGGAATGGTCTACAATCTAAAGTATCTCCTTTGAGACTTTCTCAAACCATTGGGACACTCACCATTTTGAATAAAACTAATGATGTCTTGTGTCCAACTCTAGACTAGTATGTGATCAGTTGGTTAGGGGTGAACTTGGATGATTAAGAACTCTTCTTTTGGTTATTGTAGATTTGAAGATAAATTCCCACATAATCCTTGTCCTCTCACTAAGTTTGTCACCTTGATGTCCATGCCATACTCCATCACCTTTTTGATCTAGTCAGCTCTCTTTTCATTGAGGTCCTTACTTAGGATAAACTCTTTGGTGTTGGGATGAGAAACCATGACATGTATCTTATTGTTTGAGATTATGTGCTTGAATTTTTTCAATCCCCTTATCACTATCAAAGTTTGCTTCTCAACAAATGTATATCTAAACTCATAATCCTCCAATCCTTGGCTGATGAATGCAATTGGTTGCTCTACCTCTTCATCATTGTTTTGCATTAGCATAGCTAAGATTGTATCAAGGTTAAAAAAGGTATAGAGTATGAAATCCTTGGTAAATTTTGGGTTCAAGAGAGTAGGAGATTTGGAAATTTCTTTCTTGATTGTCTCAAAATTGTTTTTTCCCTCCTTTGTCCAAGTAAAAACTTGGTTCTTTTTTAGCATGGTTGTGATAGGCTTTACCATAGTTGCAAAGTTTGGAATAAAGCTTCTGACGAAGTTTATTTTCCCTAATAATATTTGTATTCCCTTTTGTGTTGAGGCAAGGACAAGCCTAGGATAGCCTCAATCCTTTCAGGGTCGTAGACAAGCCTCCTTCTGAAATAATGTGCCCCAAAAGTTTACCTTCATGAATAACAAAGATGCACTTTTTTGGATTAAGGGATATGCCCTACTCCTTGTATTTATCAAAACCCTACCTTAGATATTTCATATGATCAATAGCATCTTTTAAAAATATAGTTAAATCATCTAGGTACACAAGTAGGAACATATTGATCAAACCTTTAAAAGCCATGTCCATTGCTCTTTGAAAAGTGGCTCCAGTATTGGACAAACCAAAAGGCATCTTCTTATAGGCAAAGGTTCCCCACTTTGTAGTGAATGTTGTCTTGAACTGATCCTCCTTATTTACCAATATTTTGTTGTAGCTTGAATAACCATCAATAAGAGAGAAGCATTGGGAACCTGAAATAACCTACAGAATTTGCTCCATGGAGGGTAGTGGATAATGATCTTTGAGAGACACTTTATTAATATCTCAAAAATCCACACAAATTCTAATCTCTCCATTCTTTTTTCAAATAGGTACAAGATTAGCCACCCAAGTTGAGTGTCTGATAGGAAAGATAATCCTAGACTCAATAAGTTTGGTCAATTCTTTCTTCATGAGTTCTTCTATCTTGGGATTGATAGGCCTTTACTTTTGCTTAACCAGTTTAGCTCCAAGTTTTAACTTGATGGTATGATGAGATAGACTTAGATCAAACCCTTTCAAGTCTTTATACTCCCAAGCAAATATGCCATGAAACTCTTTGCACAATTTAGTAAAATCCTGCCTCTCAGGCTAAGAACATACCTTGCCAATTTTCAAAAGTCTGTCCTTGAAAATCAAGACACTTTCATAGTTCTCTTCCTTTGTTGACATGCTCACTCTTTCTTTCTTCTTATGATCATACTCATTGAAAACACTCTCTAAGGTAATTATCCCCTTAGGTATCTTGTTTGTCTTTAGCTAAATGATTTGCTCTTCATATTGATCATGTAGTCTCCTTTGGTTTCTTAAGGAGAAACCTACCTCATTTTTCAAGAAGTGTGCAATGTGTTCATCACTTTCAAACACCTACCATGACACTTCATTATCTAGAATAGATGGTCTCACAATAATCTTGATATGAGATTGATCTTTCTCTTGTCCCACATCAGTAGCTATATCAAACCATGCCCCTATGGCAGCCAATCTATTAGCATGTTTATTAGAATCCCTTGGTATGGGTTGTATGTTTAAGGCATCAAAGTCTTCAAGTAGGTCCCATACCCTATGCTTGTAGGATTTAATCAAGGGATTCTTGGTTTTAGCCTGATTTCTTACTTGGTGGATGACTAGCTCACTATCTCCATAAATTTTTAAACTCTTGATTCCTCTCTTCTTTGCCCATTGAAGACCATGCACTATGCCTTCATATTCTGCCACATTGAAAGTGCAGCTAAAGTGGAATCTATATGAGGAGTAATAATTATTATTTGATGGAGAAAATAACATAACTCTAGCTCCTGCACCTACTTTGCTTCTTGAGCCATCAAAAAACATTTCCCAGATTCCTTCAAGCTCATGGTCTTCATTAGTGAGTGAAGGGATTAGAACATCCCCTTCATACATACAATAAACTCCCAAATTAGACTCTTCAATGAAAGTATATGTAAAAATTCCATGTGTTTTAGTGATGTATTTATCAAGGAATAGATCAAAAATACCTTCAAGGGGGGAAGATGCTTCACCATCCATAACACTTTCTTGATCTTTGCTAATTAGATAATTTTGATTTTAGTTTATCTCCATGTATGGATCCATATGAAACCTTGCTAATGGTTGAGTCCTTATAGTCACCTTGGTTCTATATCTTGTTTTAAAAGCTAGGAAATACCAATCAGCAAAAAGGTACCCTCCTATCTTAGTTGTGAGTCCCTTGACAAGCAGATAAAAAAAATGAGTTGGAAGGTCTACCACCACGACATCTTGAAAATCTGAGAAACTTGGGCAATCATGTAGAAAGACCTTTAACTAGTCCCATTGTCTTAGTTGGAGTCCCATCAAGATGCAATACACTCTTGCTATGTGGCTCATATTTTAATCCTAGCTTATTAGACACCACTTTAGGCATAACAATGGTACTAGCTCCACTATCCACAATGTAAATATGGACCAGCTTATCTCCCATAATGAGGGTGAGATAGAAGGGTAGAGGATTTTTAGACTTGGTGGAGGGATCTAATACATGTCTTGGATAATTGTTAAGGGCTACACCATTGTGCTTTGAAGTTTGGGGGGCTGTATGGATGCTTGTGAGTTGTTCTTGCAAGATCTCCTTTTGACCAGGCATGTGCAAGACCTCCCAAAGAGATATGCTTGTCTTGGAATTCTTCAAAGAATCAACAATTTTTAGAGGGGAAGTATTCACCTTTTCTTGGACCTTTGAAGGTAGAGAAGGAGTCTAAACCTATTGTGTTGTAGGCATGATAATCCTACTTGCATTTTGATTTTACTAAGGAGCATGACTTGTAGCATGAACTACATTAGGAGTCACACCTTGGGGCCTTGGAGAGGCATCTCTTGGAAATATGTTTTTTGACCTTCTCCCAATGCTCTCTTCTTGGCTCTTGTGTTGGCTAAAACTAACATGCTTTGATTTAACACATAACCATCCTTTGCTTGGAAGTTCATCATGCCTACACTTTGGTTGTTGCCTTCTCCAGCTATCCCTTTACATAAGGTTTTCTTCTTCTAAAGTTACATAAGGAGTAGTTTCTTCTTATGCCACTAAAGCTTGGCTATTTTCTCCACCATCATGCATAAACTGACCTTGAGGTTGTCCCCATTGGTCTAAATGATTCTCTCCTTGGACCAGATTAGCATTTACTAGAACAACAGCCTTCATGGAAGGAGTGGGATTAGGATTATATGCACTGGGTTACCTATTAAAACTGTGTTGACCCTATCCTCTTCCTTGATATTTGTATTGGGGTGGAGCTTTATAGCCTTGTTACAGATAGTATTGATGGTTAGGTGGAGCACTTGTATGGAACTGAGCTTGCTTGAGCTGAGCTCATAATGATCATATTTCTTCATCTTTGTCCATAGCACTATCCATTTTCTTGGGGAAGTCTCTTGGCTTGACATTGGCATTAGGAATTTGAGCTATGCTTGGAGCTTCAATTGAACCATGAGACATCAATGACATGGAAACTCTTGGAGGGAGTCTCCTAGCTTGTATCAAGATATTTTTAGCTTCAATAACTATTTCATATGTATCAGGCAAAGTGAATCCTACTATAGATTGTAAAATCATTGCTACATCAGTACCAATACCTTTGAGACAAGTGGGGACCACAAAGCTTAGAGGAGGTTTCATGATAGGTGGAAACCTATGCCATGTCCTTTGAAATATTTCATTGAAATCCCCCATATATTTGTTAGGACCTCTTTTTATCACATTCATCTGATGGATCAGTGAAGTGTGGTCACTCTTATTCACAAATCTAGTCACCAGCAATTCCCCAAATCCATCCCAACTTGTAATGCAACCACCTTCTAAAGTCTTAAACCAGTTAAGTGCTTTGCCTTTTAGAGACATAGTAAACAATATAATGGTTATGTTGGCTTGGGTGACATTATGGAAGTTAAAAAAACTTGAAATGTCCCTAATATGCTCATATGGGGTAATAGAACCCTCTCCATTGAAATCATGGGACTCTTGGTAGCATTGGGAGGAATAGGGTCATATGCAGGAAGGTCAATTAGATTTTGTGTGTTAAAGGCTAGGAAAGGTTGTTTTCTATCAATTTCTCTTCTTTCTTCTTGATCTCATATTTCTCCAACCCCTCAACTTCTTCTTCTTCTCCAAAACCTCCTTGCCAAGGATCTCTAAGCACTAGGAATGGTTCAGAGCGTTGTTCTTCAAGAAGAGCTCCAGCTAGAGGGCCTTGATCAAAAGTCATAGATGACCTAGTGAGGACCATGAAGTATAATGTGGTAAAATTGATCTACAACCAAAGATTCTCACCTTTTGGAGTCACCAAATGTCGCATTAAGAGTACAAACTCAGATTTGTCAAGACCACCATTCACTTTGACATGTAAATAACCAATAACTGGGGTCCCATCAAGTGTGCTAGAGCTATTATCTCCAAATATTGCACCCTAGAAGGGGGTGTTTAGTCTTCTTCCATATTTGGGCAACATTGGAACACTTCCAAGCATATGGGTATAAATATAATGGAAATAGACCTCTAGATTGAAAGGGCTAGCTCCTTGAATTTTTATCTGCAAAACAATCTCTATTTACACCAGCTTGATTGAAAAGAAAAGGGTTAGAAATTGCATGAGGGAAACCTATTTTATGAATGGTGATGCACCAAGGTTTTTCTTCCACATGAATGTCATATCTTAGTGCACAATACAACAAAATGTAAAGACCTTTTTCCAACTTCTAGAGATTTTAACATGAATATTTTAGTAAAGAGGTGAGATGCATGAAAAATAGAAGGAGAATGAATTAAAAGGCACATTGCACATTCAAGAATAGTTAAAATTCTTATAGTGTTTCCATACACTTAAACACACTCTAGATGACCTGTTAGATCAAGAACTTTGATCAAACATAAAGGACAAAGGATAGAAGCATGAAACCATCACTTGTTAATATATGTCACTTGCACACTCAGACAATGTTTAGAACTTGAAAGGGAAAATGATTGTACTAATGCTTAAAGGCAGGATATCATTCTAGCAGGGCTTCATCATACTCTATGTGGATGTCTTTTCACTAGCCAAGGGGATGTATATATCAGAAGAAGGAAGAGAGAGAGAGAGGAAAGCCTTTTTCACCTAGGAGAGGAATCAATTTGCTTTTTGGTCACCATCTTCAGTTGCAACCATCTTTACAAAGGATGCTTGCTCGAGCCATTTGGTTGATCCATGTCATCACAAGTTGTTACACATTTTGTCATGTTCTCTCAAAGATGTTTTTTCAATGGTTTATACTAATAAAATTGGGATATTATCGACTGATTCATGGCATCAATGTAGTTATCCACCTGTTGCAGATTTGTCTTCATGATAATGACCTTCCATTGGGCATGGTGATTTGTCATTTTTATTCTATTGGCCTCTTCTCTTCCCTATTTAGTTGTCATGAAATGACATGGATCTTGGTCGATCAATGGTGATATGGGATCTCTCATTATTTTGACAGATGAAGGACATGAGCCCTTGGATCCACTTGTGAATCCTTTTATTTTAACCCCAATAGTTAGCTCACTATCTTGAAGTTGATGTTCATTCCACTAGGGCTTTTCCTTTGGGCACCCTTCTTAAACAATTCATGCGGGTACTTTCCTCAAAATAATTTTTGTGGGCATTTTCATCAGACATTTTCTCTGAAAGATTTCCCACATGCGTGTTCTCCCCTTTGAATGGTCCATGTCTTTTCGGGCCTTTGGAGTATGGCTTATCTGAAGGATTGTTGCAAATAAAAAGTTTGTAATAATTCCTTCAGATTTATTGTAAAGGTCACTTCCTTTTAGACTGATCCCTTTGGGCTTGGAAAGTTTCCCTTCGAAAAAATTTCCGAATGACACTTTAGAGGGAAAGTGGCCCTTTAAAAAAGTTTTGAAGGGCACTTCGGAGGGAAAGTGGCTCTTCAAAAAAGTTCTGAAGGGCACTTTGGAGAGAAAGTGGCCCTTCAAAAAAGTTTTAAAGGTCACTTTGGAGGGAAAGTGGCCCTTCAAAAAAAATCTAAAGGGCACTTTGGAGGGAAAGTGGCCCTTCGAAAAAGTTCCAAAGGGCACTTTGGAGAGAAAGTGGCCATTTGAAAAAGTTACGAAGGGCACTTTGGAGAGAAAGTGGCCCTTCAAAAAAAATTTGAAGGGCACTTTGGAGAGAGACCCTTCAGAAAAGTTTTGAAGGACACTTTTCAGAAAGATTGTTTCGGACAAAAGCTCTGAAACAATTCTTTCAAAAAAATTGTGAAGGACAAACTTTAGGAAAAGACAAAAGAATAATTCTTTCAGACTTTTTGTCTAAGACAAAAAGGTTGAAAGAATTCCTTCAGGGAAGACAAGGAGATAACTCTTTCAAAAATTTTGTCCAAGACAAGAAACCTGAAAGAATTCAAACCTTGGGCAAAAGACCGAAAAGACACTTGAAAAGGCTGAACAAAATCTCTGAAGAAAAGAAAAGAAAACAACTGGTCTTTTATAAGTGAGTTAAAACAGACAAGTGAACATTGAACTTAGCCAAAGTAATCTATAAAACAAGGTATGAAATTTGGCTAACAGTTACCTTTTATTGCCACTTTGTTTTCTAATCCTAAATGGTTTATGTTTGAAATTCTAAGAAAATACAGAGCCAATTGAATATTTTTCACTTTATGTTTGTGCTTTAAATTCTTTAAGTTATAGTAAAATAAAGGATGGCATTCAAGATCAAAATCCTTATAATTTATTATTATGTTGAAACCCTAGTCTTTTGGGGGTAATAAATGAGAATGCTAAACCAATATAATGTTGTAGATGTCGTTGGCCTTTTATGTTTTACTTCAAAGTGATATTGATTTGGCCTTTGGGCTGAGCTTGATTTGCAAAGGAGAAAACACAATATGTTGTTTCAAAATGAAGTTGTAATTATAATACTCATGCTTTTGCTTTGAGAGAAGGTATAAATAAGGTTTTTCCAACTAACCTTGCTTTGTAAAAGAAAGTGGAAATGGAAGTTTTTCATTCTGTCTATTTGTTAATCAAATCAAATAAGTCTCAATTATGATTTTTTTTTCAAAAGAATATCCTCACCCTGAGCATGATTTTTTTTTTTTTCTATACTTTAATATGATTCTTGGTATGCTAAGGAATTCACTTTCTAGTTTATGGATTTTGGGCTTTGACAACTTCATGTTCTTTGATTTATTTCCACTCATATATGTTAGAGATCTACCTTGTAAGGTATCTATAGATTTTTTTGAAAATAATATCCTATTGATCGAGGTTTTGAGCTTCTATTATGGCTAGGAACATGTGACTTTTAGTATTGTTCTCCTTGACTCAAAAATTTACCTCGAAATGGTACAATTTTTTTTTTTTTTTTTGCATGATGGTAAGAAGTGTTCATTGTATTGAATGTATCACAATGACTCAGGTTTTGATTATCTTATTTTGTAGTGAAGTTATGTTTCTCAATTATTTTTTTTTCACTTTTAAGTATTAATTTTATAAATATAATGTTGCCTTGTTATGAAACCACAATACTTCTTGTTTTAACACTCTTGTTTGGTTAGCAAAGACATTTTGAGATATCATTTGAGTTTTCAAACATAAATAAGTCTCTAGCTAGAAGTTGTTTTATTTAATGAACAAGGTTTAAATAAACTTCAATGAACAAGAAACATTTTTCATAATCGTAATGCCTTAAGGCATATAAAAAAAACAAACTTGAATGAATAAGATACATTTTTCAGAATTATGTTCAGTACCTAGCATTCTAAAAATTTACTATGTTATTGGAACCTATTTAAGAGATCTTTCTTTTACTTTTGTTAGCAATTTGAAAGAGCATTAACATAATTTGTGTTATAATATGATTCTAATCCTTCAAATTTAAATGGCTCTTTTAAGGTTTTTGTAAATGTGGTTGATAAGTTAAGTAGAGCTTCTGGTATTTTCTTGCAAGTTAGGATTGGTTTTCAAAGAATACATATGATTCAAATTTTTGATGCCTCTTAATACTATGTTCTTTTTTTTCTTTCTTTCCTTTTTTTTTTTTTTTTTTTTATAGATTTATTTTTAAACAAGTTTTTATAATTTTGTTTCTTATTTTTTATTTTTTTGGTAAGTAAGAAACCAAAATGTCTTAGAATGGCATAGGAAAACTTTGATGTGAATAGACATGAATACTTTATATTTTGTATGTTTCCTTAAGTTACCATCTCTTATTGTATTAATTGTTTATGACCCTGCTACATCATGATTCAATGTGGCACCAATAAATGAGTAAGTAGGTTATGATGATCCGATGTCTCTAACTCTTATTCTTGATAATTACTTTGGCATTCATCTATGCAAAGTGTGCAATAGATTTTTGGATTAGTCAAGCTGAATAAATACCCATTTGTTTAATTTATTTATTTTGTATAACATAAAAAAATAGACAAAAAACTTATTAGGAGCCTTTATCTAATGATATAGTTTTTGTTTGGAATTGTACTTTTGATTTGTATTCCTAGTTTCATATTAGAATTCTATTTTACATGCTAAATTAATTATAGATTTTTATGTATGTGTTTAAAATGTCAGTTATTATTATTTTTCATTTAAAAGTATTTATGTGATAGATTTTATCATTGCTTTTGTTATGGTGGGATATATTTTTGGATAGATTACAAATTGTTTCATCTTATATCAGTTCAAAAATATGGAATGTGTTAAATGTAAAATCTCATTTACTAGCTTCGCAATAGTAAAATTTAAGAGTAATTTTTAGAGAATCCATTTTGGCTGGATAACTCCATCAAGAGTTATAATAGCGTAGATAATGTTGATTGGATGTTTCTATTTGGAAATGAAATAATATTATTCCATCCTATGTGTTCCCTCTTTTGTGCAAGGGATGCTACAAAATCAAAGTCAATTTTTTTCTTTTGTGGTGGTTATGGAATTATGAAGCATAGAAGGTGTGAAGTCTTATTTTGGGGGATTGTTTTAATTATGCATATAGCAAAAAAAATCATGCATAACTTCAAGGTTCCAAAACAAATTTACATCATAGTGAATTTGTCAGTGTTTACTTATTTTTATAAATTCTCTATGTGGATGTCCTTGTTTTGGTCAAATTATTCCCTGCCCTACAACAATGGCCAAGTCGATCATTCTTGTTGTATGTACTAGTGTCTAACATTCCAAATATTTTTCCTAACAAGTCTGAATGTATTTTTGATCTCAAAGCGAATAATTTTCCCTTGTGCATGGCTTCACTCCAAAATTGACTAGATATATTCTATTCTCAAAGCACAGACAATGGGTTTCAATTATTATAACATGCAAGTATCGATATCAGTCCTCGTGTCTATTTACATCGTGGTAAATTTTTTGAATGTAATATTTGATTTGAAACTCTAAAAAAAAAGGTTAGAGACTCTTAATTCAGACTTGTTTGGTACTATCAATTCCAAATCATAAATACTTTGATAGTTAAGTTCATTAATATTTCGATTTTAAACCCAAGCATATCAAATTGCACAATCACCAATACATTTTATCATGTCCAATCTTAACGATCACCATGCAAATTCACTCTAGAAGTTTAAATGAATAACAATTAATGTTCACTTCTATCAAGAACCTTCTTTCTCTTTGAGTATATATAACAACACACCGGTCCAAAGATCAAAGATGCCATCTCCTCTACAAGTTTCCAGTATTATATCGTTACAATGAGTTGAGACAATCGTGAAACACGTGCATGAGATTATGGCCGACTTATATGAAAATGCTTCTAGCAAATACTAAGGGACTAGCAATTTCATAGCTCTTGTTTTTAATCTTAAAATGTTTATCTTTAAATATTTAAAGTGAGGGCTTCTTTAGATAATTAAAGTGAGGTCCAATAAATTTGAATTCAAATTTTGTTTTTTTTTCAATTCAATTATTTTGACTATTTAAATTTACAATTATTTTTTTTCAATTCAATCATTTTAATTATTAGTACTTTAAAAATATAATATATTATAAGAAAGACTTTTAAATATATCTTAATTTTACTTTGAAAATATAAATTCTTAAGTAAAAAATTCCAAATCAATTTGATAAATTATGCCAACTCAAGAATACCTTAGAAAAACCTGAGCTAAAGCATACTGTAAAATAAAAATAAAAAATAAAACCGTGATCCTGAGTTATATGCAAGTGCTCCAGATCAAACCCAATCGAACCAAATTGCTCCATTTTAGTTCAATTAGCCAGACACTAGTTCATATGTAATAATTTCCATCTCAATCTTGTAACCATTTAAGATCTATGTTGCAGAAAATATCTGATAAGCAGTTCAACATAATTACACAATGCAAATCAACACAGTTCGATAGGTTCTAAAAAACATTTTAACATAAAGGACAGAAACAAATATCGCTTCGTCTTATATATTTGTCCGATGGAATGCTTGTCACTGTGCGATGCCGATTCAAACCCAAAGCCATTGGTTTCAGTACTTCAGCTATTGCCAACGTTGTTTCAGAAGAATGGTCCGGAGAAAACGCAACTCAGGAAGATGCGGAAAAATCCTTGAAAACAACACAGCCAAAAGAACAACATTGCATAAATCCATTGCCCAAATGCATTGAAGCGGAGTACAATTCTTATCGCCACCTCATCCAACGGTGCGTGAATTTGAGAGCCATTGCAGAAGGAAAACAGGTACACGCCCACACCATTATTTCTGGATTTGCAACCATTCTTTTCATAGCCAACAATTTGGTCAATATGTATGCCAAATGTGGAAAAATAGAGGATGCACGCAAAGTGTTTGACAAAATGTCTAAACGAGAATCCCTCACGTGGACCACCATGGTTACTGGTTATGCTCAGAATGGGCCTGAGGAGGAAGCATTGAAGCTTTTTGCTAGGATGCAACGGTCAGGAATGAAATTGAACAATTATACTTTTCCGAGTGTCGCGAAGGCCAGTGCTGGGATTGGAGCACTGCAAGAGGGAAGGCAGGTTCATTCTTGTATTCTGAAGACTGGATTTCATTTGGATGTGTTTACAGCAAGTGCACTTGTTGATATGTATGCGAAGTGCCAAGTTGTTGAGGATGCGCGCCAAGTGTTTGATGAAATGCCTGCACGAAATGTTGTGTCATGGAGCGGGATGATTACAGGTAGGGAAAATTTTAGTGGCTAATATTTTCCAGAATATTTTTATCAGATTTCCTTTCAAAGCATTTCCTATTTGAAAATGAAGATTTCCTGATTTTCTATAGAGTAATACTTCTTTCTTGAAATTTTGGCTATTTTTGGTTTTTTATTTTCTGGACGGACTGCCATTTCCTTTTTTTCTTGAAAACCTGGGTTATCTTTTTGGCCATAAAATATTTAGGCAAAGCTACAAAGTAACTTTAGATCACCAAACCTAACAACGGAGAAATTGACATTGAAAAAGATTGTGCTTGCTTAAATTTTTCCCTAATTGCAGGGTATGCTCTAAATGGTCACAGTGAGGAGGCTTTAAAACTTTTTGGGCAAGCATTGGTGACTGGAGTGAAACCCAATGATTTTACTTTTTCGACTGTATTTGCTGTTTGTGCAAATGTCACAGCTCTTGATCATGGCAGGCAGGTTCATTGTCTCAGTGTGAAATCTGGATTTGATTTATATCCCTTCGTTGGTAGTTCTCTTGTTGGCATGTATGCAAAGTGTGGGTGTATCGAAGATGCACGCCAAGTGTTTAAAAAGTTGCCTCGACGAAATGTAGCAGCATGGAATGCAATGATTATAGCATGTGGACAACATGGACAGACAGAGGAGGCTCTTGAGCTCTTCTCGCAGGTTGAGCTGGCAGGCATGACACCCAATGATGTTACATTTCTTTGTGTTCTTTCTGTTTGTAGCCATGCAGGCCTAGTGGATGAAGGTCAACATTGCTTTGATTCTATGAGTCGTGATTATGGTGTTGTGCCAAGGCCAGAGCATTATGCCTGCATAGTTGATCTTCTTGGCCGCTCAGGACGCTTGCAGGAGGCATATGAGTTCATCAAACAAATGCCAATGAAACCAATTGCATCAGTGTGGGGGGCCTTGCTCGGTGCCTGCAGAATGCATGGCGATATGGAGTTAGGTATATTGGCTGCAGAGAAATTTTCTGAGATGGAACCACACAACTCTGGAGCTCGTGTGCTGCTGTCTAATATCTATGCAGCAGCTGAAAGGTGGGATGATGTTGCAAAAGTGAGGAAGTTGATGAGAGACCATGGTGTGAAAAAAGAGACAGGACTTAGCTGGATTGAAGTCAAGAACAGAGTGCATTTGTTTGTCTCAGATGATGACACGCATCCTCAAGCAAAGGAAATCTATGCAAAGTTGAGGACATTAAACGATCAGATGGAGGCAGCAGGATATGTGCCTGACACAAAGTTTGTGCTTCATGATGTGGAAGAAGAGCAGAAAGAAGTCCTCCTTGGCTTTCACAGTGAGAAGATAGCACTTGCATTTGGGCTTATGAGTACACCAATGGATACAACCATAAGAATTATGAAGAATATTCGTGTATGTGGCGACTGCCACAATGCAATTAAGTTCATCTCTAGGCTTGTTAAAAGAGAAATTGTAGTAAGGGATACAAATCGTTTTCATCATTTCAAGGATGGAGTGTGCTCTTGTAGAGATTACTGGTGAAATGAAAATCAGAATAATAGTGGTCTTTTGATTGGAAGATAGACAAGACACAAAGGTGTGTATGTTTTTGGCTCCCAAGGATCTCAATTGTTTTTATTTTTAGTGGAAATTGTTGCCAGGATAATATTCTCAGTGATTGAGGTGTAAATTGTTGTGTAGAATAATAGATTCTAGTAGATTTCATTCATTGATGGTATGTTCAACATGGATGCATCTGCATCAAACCGGAAAGCTCTAAAATCTTAGCAAGTCCATGTCTAATGTTCTCTTCAACAACTCTTCTAGTGGTATTTGCTATGGATAACTGATTCATCTTTAGATTGGGACGAGAATCCCAGTAATTTCCTGTTCTTGTTTCAGGCAGGATAGGCTCCATTGTTTTCGCTCTGAAATCATAGCTGATCTCCTTATTTATGTTGATTTCCTCATAGATAGTTGAGAAATGAATTTTGCAGACTGCTAGGTCATGGGGCGTGCAGCTACAATGTATTTCTTCCAACTTGGTCATAACAAGTATGTTTCTACTTTGATAATGTGGCTGAAGGAATAATAAGTAATGATAGATTTATCAGAACTACTATGAGAATTGGCATCAAAGGCAAGTTGGAATGAGCTGCCTTAAGATGAAAGGTGATTTTGATTACAGTGTCTATACTTCTTTGATTTCTCATTGTAACCCTCGCCGAAATTTCAATACAAGATAGGAAGTAACATTGCAGACCTTGATTCAGGTTGCTTCTATATCACCTGATCTAGCTTTCAAGTTTCATTGTGTTTTTCTTCAAAAATGATGGGCTCTCCATGAAATGCGATTTAAGATTTCTATCTTTGTCGGCTTTTAATTAAAACATTGCATTTTTTTCTCTATTTGTGACTTTGGGCTACGTTATCGGATACGCCTATACGCCCTCGCTGGTACGGGCACGCCACGCTTGGATATGGATACGGGGGGGTATGGCGTCCGTACGCTCAGGGTACGCCCCAACCCCTGCGGGTACATCCGAGTACGTCTAAGTATGCCCCAGCCCCTGTGGGTGCGTCCAAGTACGTCTGAGGATGTACCTAGGTGTACTCACAGGAGCTGGGGCATACCTTGGGCGTAGGGATGTCGTACCCCTTGGGAAAAAGCACTTTTTTTTTTTTAATCTTCTCATTTCGATGGTCAAAGTCAAAATGTAGACCTCAAAAAACATTTAAAAGCATTTTAAAGTGCATTTGCAACCCTAAAAGCATGAATCACATGAGGACATACTTGCAAGGGCTAGGGCGTACCCTGGGCGTAGGGACGTCGTACCTCCCAGGAAAAAACATTTTTCTAAATTTTTTTCTTCTCATTTCCCCTGTCAAAGGCAAAATGTGGACCTCAAAAAACATTTTAAAGTGCATTTGCAACCCTAAAAGCATGAATCACACTCATTTTCTCAAAAGATAACACCACATTTAGCTTTCATTGCATTTTTACCTCCCATTGCATATTTGTTCACTCTTGCTCATTTTTTTAGTTGAAAAAGCTTGAATCTCCTTCCTTGTGCCAAATCAAACTCTTCAATGAAAGTATATGTAACAATTCCATGTGTTTTAGTGATATGGTGAGATCTATCAATGTTGCCCCTAAAGGGTTCTTCAGCACAAGGTATGAAAAGGTGCGAGCCACCTTGTTGACAAAAGAAAAAAAAAAGTTGAAGATGCATTGAAGCCCATCAGAGATTCGTGGGTCGAGACATGGGTGTCCATCATCTCTGAGGGATGGAAAGATACAACAAATAGACCATTGATTAATGTGGTTGTAGTGAGCCCTAAAGGGTCAATGTTTTTGAGGGTCATTGATTGTGAGGGGCAACTGAAGGATGCACAATTCATTGCCAACATCCTAATAGAGTCCATTGAGGCGGTGGGGGCCTCAAAACGTTGTCCAAGTTATAACGGACAACGCTAAAAATTGTAAAGCTGCAGGTATGTTGGTTGAGGAGAGGTATGGGCACATATTTTGGACACCTTGTGCTGTTCATTCCCTCAACCTTATGTTGCAAAAATTGGGCACAAAAATTGATTGGATCAAACAAGTCTATGAGGAGGTGAGGGAGATCCAAATGTTCATATTTAACCATCATTTGTCCCAAGGCATCTTCAAGGCCTTCTCGAAGTTGCATTTGTTGAAGGTAAGATTTTATTTAAATTTTTAAATTGTATTCATGAATCATGTATATTTTATTTTTTAATTTAATTTTTAATTCCGGAAGTTTATAATTTGAACACTTTTTTTAATTTTAATTTGTTTTGATTTGGTGTTAGGTTGTTGAGACTCGGTTTGTCTCACACACCCTCGTCTTGAGATGACTTGTTCAGGTGCGTGAGGCATTGAGTACTATGGTCATTAACAACCTTTGGAGTATATGGAGGCAGGGAAACACCAAGAGGGCCACAAAGGTGAAAGTGTGGATTCTTGATGATGCATGGTGGGAATGTGTGGAGTATTTGTTAAGTTTTATAGATCCCATCGTCAACATGTTGAGATATGTGGACATGGATCATCCATGTTTGGGTGAGATTTATGATGAAATAGACTCAATGATTGAGAACATTAGATCCATCATAAATGCCAAAGAATAAGATCTCACAAAAGATTCTTCAAGGAGGTGCGTCACATCTCATTGAAATGTGAAACAAAATGACCACTCCATTGTATCTTCTTGTTTTTGCCTTGACACCCAAATACTACAGTACAAAGATTCTTTCTTTGTCTATAAGGGTCACACCATATAGGGATGTTGAGGTTAGCGAGAGATATAAGGTGGCATTCTCTAGACTCTTCCCTGATCTAGAAATTGAAGACCAAGTTAGGAAAGAGTTTGCACATTTCATATCCTCCGCGGGTCACTTCATTGCTGCCATCCATGACGAGTAC
This sequence comes from Torreya grandis, assembly GCA_037957365.1. NCBI lineage: Eukaryota > Viridiplantae > Streptophyta > Pinopsida > Cupressales > Taxaceae > Torreya > Torreya grandis. The sequence continues at coordinate 2,332,585 of JARHVA010000594.1, read as the reverse complement.
AAAAAGGACCCTCAATTTTGGTGGTACCTCCATGGGCAAGCATACACCCACCTCCAACCACTTGCTATTAGAATTCTATCACAAGATTTTTTTATTAAAAAAAAAACTCTCTACCCTTCTTGTTCATTTCTATGTTTTGTTTTACTTTAGGCTTTTTTTATTTTTATAATTTATAATATAAATTGACTTTGTGGCTTGCCTTAATAGATTGCAAGTTCCTCCTCCGTTGGGTGAAACTTGGGTACCTACAACTTTATCCACTTAGTGAAGTGCAACAAGTTGGCGGCAAAAAAGGTAGAGGACTTGATCTATGTCCATTCCAACTTATGTCTTCTCTCACACAAGCAACTTGAGTACAAGAAAGGGGCAACAAAGTGTTGGGATGTGGACCCAGAGACTACCGACTTGGATGCCTCCGTTACCTTTCATTGCTTGATATGGATTCGGAGGTTGCTTCATAGGGCCTGCATAGTGTAGCTAGTGGGAGTGGCACTGTTGTTGCTTGTGGTTCTAATGAACCATATCATGAGGAAGACATGGGAGCCGAAGATGAAATTTTTTAAATTAATATTGTAATTTGTAACATTTGCACTATGTACTTATTTATAATTTATAAAACTATTCAAAGTTCGACCTTTGGCATTGAAATTATGAGCATGTTTTGTGGTTATTTAACTTACTTTGTTTCCTCTATGCATATTATGTGGTTACTTTTGCTTATATGGCTATATTTTTTATATTTTTAATTTTTTTTATATATTTTTGTACGACCCTACCCAGCCGTACCCAAACTGCCCAAAAAAAATCTCCATGTATCCACGTACCCAATACTTGTACCCATACCCGTATCGTCTACTTAGACTTTGGGTGATAATTCAGTTTCAAGTCATTTTAGGTTAATGATCCCTTCCCCTTGGCAAATACATAACTCTATCATAAACAGAAGAATTATAGAGTCTTTGAAACAGATTTGATGTCTTCCCAAATACACTTGTCCCATCTTCTATTTTTCATAGGGTGAGTTTCCTTACCTATATGCAAATACTAATACAATGTTAATATAGTTTCAGAGGTATGGATCTCATAGACCTTCCACCCAAAGATAATAAAGGTTCAAACTTCTTTGTATTTTAAGTAACTATTATACATCTCATGCTTTTCTTTACTAGAACTACCATAATTAGCATGCAACTCATGCTTCATATTTCATACAAGCCATGTAGGTATTAGTGTGATTGTTTTAGTGTTATCAGAGCTACAAGTTTCTGTCATGTGGAATCTGTTCATAGTAGTAGAGAACTGTTCTAAATTTTTTAAAATAAGGGTGTTGTAACTGTTGTTGAAGTCACAACAAGACTTTGACGATGGTGTAGAATCTTGAGAGGTATTTGGAGAAAAAAGAATGACTATTTTACCTCTTGGGAACACATGGCTAAACTGTAAGAGAATAGGCACTTAAGAATGAAATAGAGGCGTCGGTAACTAATAACTTGAATGTGCTTAGACAAGCTGGTGGCATTAACCAACATTCTGTGTTTATAATTAAAATGTTAGAAATTTCTTTGTTCTGCAATTATTTGTTTATTCTTATTTTTAATCAGTTCATATAAAATAGTCTATTTGACAGATAGATAGGATTCCTCGGAAGAAGAATCATCCTTTGTTTCTAATGAAAATTTAAATATTAAAAAACATAATTCAACCATTTGAATAAAAATATACTTTTCCAAAGTTTAAAGTTTAATAGTGTGAGAGGATTCTATGGGATCTCTGCTTTTTAAACTTATGTTATCCTCAAATGTTATGACGACAACATCACTATAAAGGAATTTGGAGTCAACATTTCGTGTATAAGTTTATTGGAGACAATATAAATGTTCAGATTGAAAGTAATGAGATATGATTTTTAAAAAGTTAGCTCCAACGAATGATTCAAGGTAATGAGATTGCGACTAATAAGACCTAAGTGTAGGAGGCCAAAATATCCCAAGGAGCCGGTCAAAGCTAAACATAGGGCTACATAGAGGTATAAAACTTAGGGCACATGTTATGTGGTTGTGCACCATGTATAAAGCAAAATTCTTGTTGGGGCCATAGAGGACGTGAGAAAATACATAAAAAAGTAAAAAATAATTTAATATTTTTCAAAGCTTAACATGATCATAGAGGTTTTGCTATGAGGGAATGCTTTACCTTTTAAATATCGAAATTATGAGATTTTTCGAGATATAGAAAATTCTTTATGTAAGTTTTGTGCAGTGGATCCTAGAACAAATAGTAAAAAGTATGTTAACTATGCAACGATAAAGGTTGCAATAAATATGGCTAATCTACTATTAAAGGAAACAAAATGGTCAAAAAGGGTTTGTCCAAGATGTGGATCTAGGAGAAAAAAGATACGGAGGTGAGGAATTGGGATTTAGAGAGAAAAAATAGGCTAAGATATAGAGGAAAAGGGAATGGAGGAAAGAGGTGGATGAAGTTGGAGGTTCAACAAATAAGGAAAAGGAAGAAAGGATTCTTATAGAGTTTAAAGAAAACAAGAGAAAATGTTTTCAAGATGATGGAGCTATGAATAAGACCATGAAGGCATCAGAGATTGAGGATTGTGCAAAGGAAAATAAATATGGAATGGATTCAATTGTAAAAGGTGAGGGTTGTTGAAGACATGGAATCATTGTGGAAGATGGACATGGAAAAGGAATTTAAATAAATGTAAGGTTTGTGGAGAATGATGAGGAAGTATGATGAGATAAGGGGGTTGGATGATACTAAGGCAAGAGGCATGTGGGAAATAGATGGGAAAAAAGAATCTATAGAAAGGAGGGAGTTGGGCGACGAAGAAGTGAAAGGGATGCAATGGAAGGATAAGGAAAAGGATTTTGTGATAAGGAAGAAGGTAGTTATGGAAGAAGGAAAAACATTGTGAAAAGAGGGTTTAAAGATGGAATTGGTAGTAGGGTAGTACATGGTGGAAAAAAGTTTGAAGAAGGTTTTGGAAAAGGAACAAGAATGTAAGGACAAATCACAGACTAAGAAAGATGAAGAAAGGGTTGAGGAATATTTGTTCGAAGAAGGGAAGAAGGATGAGCATAGAAAATGAATAAGTGGATCAACATTTGTTGCATTTGAGGTTGGTATTGCAAAGATTGGAGGAGAAGTTGTTGGTCAACTTGAAGAAGTTTAGCTTCATGAAGGAAGAGATGATTTATTTGGGATTTGTGACCTCAAGAGAAGGATTAAAAATGAACCCCCAAAACGTAAGAACAATAGTTGAATGGCCGTAACCTAGAACTATGTTCAAAGCTATGAGTTTTCATAGGTTAGAAAGTTTCTATAGGAAATTTATTAGAAACTTTCGTAGTATATGTGCACCCATTATGGAAACCATGAGAGGTGAGAAAAATAAGTTTGAATCGACTATTGCAATAGAGGATAGTTTTTCCATTTTTGAAGAAACGAGTGACATAATAGTTATTGTTGGTGTTGTTGGATTTCAACAAGTGTTTCAAGTTAATTTTGATGCTAATGGGATAAACATAGGAGCAATGTTGAGTCAAGAAGCTAAGCCCATTGCTTACTTTAGTGAGAAGTTGATTTAAGGAAAGAGGAAGTCTTTAGTTTATGATCAAGAGGTTTGTATAATCTCTCAAGAAGTAGAGGTATTGTTTGTTGACCAAGCAAAACGTGTTGTACACAGTTCATCAAGCATTGCAGTTCATAAACAACCAAGGTAAGTTGAATAAAAAAGGCAAGAAGTGGGTTGAATTTATTCAAAGTTATGCATTTGTTTTAAAGCATAGGATTTGTCAATCAAATAAGACTACAAATGCGTTGAGTAGAAGATTATGATATTAAATGAAATGAGAGTAGAGGTTTTTGGCTCAATGGAGTTATATGAAGAGGATATATATTTCCGGGATGCATTGGCAACATGCACGAATCCAACAAGCATGGATAGAGCTCCATAGTTGGAGTATTTGATACAAGATAGGTTATTGTTCAAAGAAAAGTGATTATGCTTACCTCAAGGATCAATAAGGTTTCTGAAGGAAAAGTATATTGGAGGCCTAGTTGAATGAGAGTTACTTTTGGTTGACAATAAGTGTGAATATTAGGAAATTTGTGTAAGGGTGTAGAGTTTGTCAACATTCTAAGGGAAAAAGTTAGAATTCATGTTTGTATTAGTCTTTACCAATTCTAGAAAGGCTATGGAAATATTTGAGCATGGATTTCGTTCTTTGTCTCCCAAGAACTCAAAGAGATAATGATTCCATTTTTTTTTGTTTTCAATAGATTTTCCAAGATGGCACACTTAGAACATGTAGAAGACAAGTGACCGTCATCCCAAAATGTTGCAATTTTTTTTCCAAGGTAGTAAAACTACATGGATTTACAAGGAGCATAGTATCGGATAAAGATAGATTTGTTGGGAAATTTTGGAGGCTTTGTCGAGAAAATTAGGCATGGGATTGGATTTCAGCTTAACCTATCATCCTCAGATGGATGGGCAAACAAAACTAGCAAATCAAAGTCTTGGTAATTTGTTGAAATGTTAGGTTGGAGACAAGCCAAAACAATGGGACACAACATTGGCACAAGTTGATTTTGTTGATAACAACTCAATGAATAGAAGTACAACGAGTTTGTTCCAAATTGTGTATGGTTACAGTGCTAGAGGTGTTTGCGAGTTGAGAAATACGACAAAATATGAGAAAAAGAAGTGTTGAAATAGAGTATTTTGCAGCAAATATGCATGATGTACATGGAGAGGTGAAGAGAAGGTTGGAAGAGAACATTATGAAGTACAAAAAACATGCTGATTAGACAAGGAGAGAACATAATTTTCAAGTTGGAGACTTGTTTCTTGGAGCATTTGGTAATGAGAGGTTTCCCAAGGGAACCTATAACAAGCTCAAGTAGAAGAAGATTGGGCCTTGCAAAGTTCTGAGAAGGTTCTTAATATATTCATATGAGATAAACGTACGAGATGGAGTGGACCTATCATCTTCAATGAAGTGGATTTGTACCCTTACTTTGAGGACAAAGTAGCGGAGAAAGATCAAGTTAATAATCTTCAAGCATGGATTGGAAGCAACAATTCCTTGATAAGGCAAGATAATAAGTCGAGATAGTATTGAATATAAGGATCAATATAAAGACAAGAAGAAGAGAGTACATAGAGTACTTGGTGAAGTAGAAGAACAAAGCAACTAAAGACGTGACTTGCATGAGTGCATCCAAAGTTGCAAAACATGGAAAAACTATTGAAGAGCTCATGGGAGGCTCATGAGCAAGAGCTCATGGACAATTTCATTTGCCATGGGTGTTTGATGCAAGAGCATCTAGGGTCACAAACCATCTTGCATCATCAAAAAACACGGGTTTGGGTTCTTGTGCACATTTGTTTTTGTGTAATGTGACTTGTCACCCCTTGCGACAACATTGTACACTTGGAGGAAAATCAATGCCAAGCCAAATAACATCATCAAGAGTCCAATAGGGCAAGGAAGTGAAGGAAATATGGTTCTAGCCATCTCCCATTAGTCAAAATGATATTTTCTTAAGATCATGACAAAATTGTCCCTTAATGCAAGCGACAGTGATTTCTAAACCCCCAGTCTATAATAATGGGAAATTTCATCAATGTTGAGAAAACAAGAAAAATAACAACCTATATCAATAAATTATGGTGTGTAGACCATTTTCCAAGATAGAGGGAATTTGAAGAGGTTGTAGGATGTCAATATGAGGCCACCAAGATTTGAGGGAGTTTTGGAAGGAGATTTGGAGGTCAGTTGGAGGATTCAAGAAAGAAGGGGCAGAGAGTATCAACTCCAAAGGAGCAAAGTTGTGTGTGTGTGTGTGTGTGTGTGTGTGTGTGTGTGTGTGTGTGAGAGAGAGAGAGAGAGAGAGAGAGAGAGAATCCAAAATTATGTAAGATAGATGTATGTTCATGTAACCTAGTCACTAGACTAAGGGTAGTCTTCTTCATAGTCATAGGTGGAAGGATGAGCGCACATGTGTGTGTATGAATCTCTATAATACAATTGAACATCAATAAAGAAAGCATTTTGGTTCCCATTCTCAAGTCTTATGTCTATGTGTGTGTGTCCTGGAGAGTGAGTAAGTGTAACACCCACTACAGATTAAGAGGACCATTCACTTGGCCCCTATCTACATCAATACCCCAATGTGGCTAACAAATAAGAAATGAGGCATGATAATGGCATGCCCCAATGTAGTCAAGTTATAAGAAATGAGGCATGACAAGGGGACGCCAAAATATAATCTACATATAATTGGCATAAGCACATGGTTAGGTAGTATTATGCCCCTTGGTGGGAAAATATGATTAATCTAAGTGCAATAATAACATGCATCATTATGCGCAAAACATAGTCTGTGTAAATGAGCACACAAAGCTCTTTGCCAAAAAATAGTCATCTGATATGGATCATAGCTATGCAGAAACATCCAAATGATATGAGTCATGGTGAATAAGGGATCCAAGGATGTGGCAACCAAGACAATAGAGTGGATAAATAAAATAAAATCAAGTGGATGTATGCAAATAGAATTATGTGAACAAAATATCAAGAAAATAAACTCTTGGGAAGAATGAAAAAGTAGGGAGAATGAAATATTTGAAAACCATGTAAGTAAAATAAAATGATTGGTCAATAAAAGGAAAAATTAAAAAACTAATAGTCAAATCTATGTAAGAAAAATTCCCCCACAATGCTACTGGCGCCAATTGAAAATCCATGATCATATGTGTATAGTGTAGGTCGCACATCTAATGTAACACATCAAGTGGATCATTATATTGTAAATAAATAGATGGTGAAGCATTTAAGCACAAAGTATTTGAGCAAAGCTAACCATTAATTTGAATAAAGTCACAAATAATCATCATATGATATGCATTTGAAAGCATATGACTTTCCGCTATCATATATAAGAAGTGCATCTAATAAGTCATTATTATCAAAATCGGTATCTTAAGTGCAATGATATGTATTATTGAGTTCAACTTGTCTTGGAGTCGTACTATGTAATGATTGTTTCTTTATTGTTATTGCTTTTTTATTTCAACTTAATGTACTTTTTTTCAAAGTACACATTTGAGTTCATATTGAGGTTTGTCTTTAGGCCTCTTGTGGATGTTAGTATATTGATGCTTATGACTTGGTATTTTAATAAGTATATATGTAATTTCAATATCACCTCCATTGATAATGTCTCAAATATTTATTTCTTCATAGCAAAATATCTATTCATCAAATGGTCTTTAACTCTATGTTACATTAAAATTGTACATTATGTGTCTTGACAAGTGGCAAAGTAATCACATTGGAGTCAAGTATATTATTAAACATTGGTCATGGACTATCAACAAATTTACAAAATTGTGTATTCTTTGTGAGAAGGTATAAGGTTCTTTTGTGGTTACTATATATTATTGACCAAACTTGTAGTATCATTTATTTGTATCACACAACAATTATTTGGAACATTGAGCCTTATATTTTTTTTGGATGGCACCACGTAGTTAATTACATGTCTCATATGTAAGCACATGGGTACCTAAAAGCTCAACCTTGAGTATCTTAACCTCACGACAAAAGTTGTTAAAAGATGGATATTTGTTGAAAAGCAATGTCTTTAAGAGGTGATAGATTTTATTTTATTTTTTTATTAAATCTGTTATTTTTTCCAAATCTGAAGGTTAGTAAAGAGATCAATGCATACTAGCTCTAAATCACGACAGATAATCCTCAATTTTCTCATGTGAAGTTTATTTGATAAATCGTACACGCTTGCAGGTAGCTTGTGGGTCCTTATTAGTAATGAAATATGTTAATAAAGACTTTTAACATAGAAAAAGAATGTATGGATCCACTAGATAAGGTATGAAACTAATCCAATTCATAGTTGCTCAAGCTCCTTAGAAAGAACTCAAGTATTAATGTTTCATGATGAGCACAATTTCCAAGAGAAGCATAAAATATCTTGAGGTGCTTATAGGATATTCACATTCATTGAATAAATTAAGCTTAGGCATGATAAAACCATGTAGAATAAGCAATCCTATAACCTTGAAAACTATGGGGTTTGATAATAGAACATGATAATCATCTCTGGTATTAGGCTCAAAATATCCAAGAAACAAAAGTTTATCTTCTTGTTTTAATTCACCTATTGCACCCATCATTGTGACTATTTTAGAATTTGGTATAGTTGAAATACATAGTGGATCACTTAAAGGGAGATGATCCTCATTGGCTACAAACATAGGAACACTAGAATGTTTTGGTAAGAGAGTGGAAAATTATAATTGACAAGGAAACACATGAGAAGACACAACATTATTATTAACACATTTAGAATCACATAAAGAGAAAGAGAGCAATCACTAGAACCAATTGGAACATCATTTAAAATAGAGACAACGTTTTGACTAGCAACTTCTTTCAACATGTCCATAATACGAGAAATACGAGAGGGATTTTCAATAACATATGTTCTAATAGTTTCAAAAAATTCATCCTTAAATTGTGTATTTATTTTAGATTCAAAATCATATTCATCATTATTTGCACTTTGTTTTATCTTATTTTTTGTTATTGTGATCTAATAAGATAAAATTGTTGTAATATTTAGATTGTATAAATAATAGTAATAATACATGAATCTCAATGTAAAAGGTAGACTATGATATACCAATTGTAACTTATTATAAATGGAAATGACCTAAGGGATTTAGAAACTTGGTGTTTTACTATTTTGTGCAAAATTGAGACAGTGTTTCAGGTGACAGAAAAGCTAAAAGTAAACTATGAATCACTCAGATCAAGAAGTAAGTGTTTGGAACTGTCAAAATGACTTTATTAGTCTATGGATGCCTGCACCAAATGATAGTGTATGTCCACTTTTGGATTCGTCTATGTTGACTATGCCTCCCTATTTTGGCATAGGACACTACACATGCTTGTAATCCATCGGTGTGCGATATCAAGGGTTAGATGTGTGCACAGTATCCAAAAATATGTTTCCTTTTATTTGAAACCTAGGTCTACTTTTGACACTAGTTTTAGGTCTGCAAAAGAGAAATATGTGGGTTGAGCTAACATCAACCACTCCACAATGAATGGTTGAGCACTATCTACATATCTAATACTCCAAGAGGGAATTCAAACCACATGTAGTTCTCCCTATTAGGTGTATATGTGCAATAGTACTTAATTTAATGAATGCAACCTGTAATCTTGCTTTCAACACTTGAAAAATAGAAATTTGACTTGACTTATGTGCTTCAGACTTGGCTAAGACCTGTTCATTATGACTGATTGCTAAATTGGGAAGTTTAGGGAAGTACCTTTGAAAGTGAAAGTGATAGAATAGGTTTGCTTGAAAATTCTAGATGCTGAAATAATCTAAAGCCTATTGTGTATTTATATTGAACTCTTTGGATACTTTCTCATGCAATTGACATGTGGAATGTATGGGCCGACCCCTAAAGATTATTTGAATTTAAAAAGTGATCATTTATTGGTGTGTTGATGAGTACATAAAAGTTAGAAATCTATGAAATTTTATGGGTGTTTGAGTCTATCAGAGTTGTTTGAATGATAATAATACTTACCTAATGATCTAGAGATAGTATTAGTATGATATGAGCATGTTAGGCACAAACTAGGGAATCCATGTAAGTGATTGATATCAAATAGAGAAGGTCAAACCTATAAAAAAAATATGTGGATAGAAGAAAAGGGTGTACAAGATCCATATGTGTACGCAGAAGTCATGTTAAGTGAAGGTAGTTCAATATTGACATTCCAAGTGTCTAATACTAAAATTTATCATATACAAATGTCTCCCTTTATTCTAGTATTGAAATTAAAGAAATGTTAGAGTAAAAGGATAAAGAAATGTATTTGACTGAAATAACCCCTCCAATCGAACACTAGAAAAATAATATTTTTTTCAAAATAAATATTTTGAATGTTCCTTAATTAATCAGAATTCTATTATGGTTAATAATAACTACTGAAACTAATAAGAAATAAGGCATAAGTGCAAAATAATTTTGATAACTCCAAAAATGTTTAGCAATTCCAAAACAATTCACTATGGAATCAAGTACACATTCACATAAACTTCATTATTTCTTTATCTAGAGTAATTATCTAATTGCAATAAGAAAAATAATCATCCATAAGTCAACATTCTTCGTAAATCATTTTCCAAGGTACAAATAACAAATCAATGTTCCTTATGTACTAATATCATATTTACATCAACATTCATAGTTCACATAATTACATCATTTTGAACTATTATATTTGAGAATACATATTTTCCCAAAATATATGAAAATACAATACATTCTTCTATTCACAATAGTTACACATGATTTACAAGTTTTCCCCATTGCGAACACTAATAATGTAGGAGATCGTCACTTAATCAAAGAGTAATTGTGTAATAAACAGAGAGGGGGAGTATCATAGAGGTCTTTACTTTCAACCACATAGCCTTTCATATCCCCCACACACATCTCATCCATTAAAAGTGACACTACCCTTCATGAGAAAGGTAGATACTAAGATGATGACAATGAAAGAGGTCAATGTGTGTATAATTCAATACTCCAACTAACTCCACAGGTATAAAACAAGTATAACAATGAACCAAAACAAGAAATTATACATTCATAATATACACATAATAGGGAATCAAATATTCCTTCCAGATAAACTAGGTATACATGTTTAGGCACATAAGACTTAGGCACTGATGACTTCACCCCATCACATTTTGACTCAATAATTCTCTACGAGTGAATGACACTAAGAATTTCCATAATCACTTAGCATTCACATTCCTAAGTCCACAACATAATCCCCAGGTTACCCCAACCTACTCATCATAATAATAACTTAGCAACCAATGGTATCTAGAAAAAAAATGGTCTTCGAAAAGTGCACGACAGATAGTGGATCACATGAGTGTCCCATAACACCCACATGAGACAGTATCGCATTGACACTTTACCAATGGTCATATCTACAGTTAAGTAGTTTTTAGGATTTCATCCACACTGGTACAAAAAAGTTCACTAGTAATTTTAAGTCTTTAATAAAGAATTATGGAAATGTTGCCAAAAGTGAATGACTAGAAAAACTAACTCCCCAATTAAACTAACATATTCCAATCACTGTATGTGCAACCCCACCGACTAATAATCATTAATGAGGTAGCCATTTGGTTTATTGACAATGATTGTTCCTTATATTTTCAACCTAGGTCCTATACTTTGGTAAGGTATCAACATTGTATATGCACACTTGACTTTTGGAAAGGCTAAGGTACTAATGGTTGCATATAAGAAACATACTTTGCAGAAATGTAAATGATAGAAGGTAAACATATTTACATGAAATGAAAAATTCATGAAGGAAATCAATATTGTTTCATAATCTTCCTTTAATTTAAATTGAATATACCTTATCAATCATACATACAAACAATTTCTTGCAATGAGATAAACTATAGAAAATAAAGGACACAGACACAAAATTGGAATGTAAACACACAACATAACTGAAATATCGAGTGGGCTCTCCTTGATTGGATTTGTGCTCAGATTCCTTCCTCAATTACGAATACCTTAACTCAAGTCACTTCAATTGTATTGATCAATTTTGTAACAATAAATATGATTTCTATAGAAAATTATAAATATTACAATAGATTTGTTACATCTTACTCTCTATATTTTCTATGCTAGTTATCACCTACAACTCCTCTCCTTATATAAGGGAGGCAAGTGTTTATTTTCTAAATAAAGACATAATGAGTTACAACCATAAGATCTCATATTGTAAAAATTAGATAGAGACAAGAAAGATATATGATGGTTAAAACCAAATGACTATATAATCTAATAATAAAAGCATGGTCTAATGGAGTTCCCATATAGTTATAACAACTTCTCATCAAGTTTCATGACTATTTGAGTCTGTTTAATGAGCTGGAAGATTGTTGAAGATGATAACTAGAATTTGTGTTATGTTTTGGATAATGTCCACCTATAGTCGTTGTTGCAAGTGGTCTCAACTAGTTGTTATGGGTGTCTAGAGCTAGTGCTTGTAGGTGGTTCCTAGTTATTACGAGCGCTATGTGTCTCCAAAGCCCATCCAATCAAATATTGTTGTTGTATTTGTCAGAGTGGCTATGGGTTGCTAAACATAATAAACAAGTATCTTTTTCATTCCACTTTAACCATAAAAATATCAAACCATTATGAAACCATGAAACTATGTTAAAAAACTTAAAAATAGTATATTAAACTCAAAACTTACTTTACGCATACACGTGCGCACACACATATGTATATGTATATGTATGTGTGTGTATGCACATGAATATATTATTGAGTCTGAATAATGTATATATATTTCATTTTTTAGACTCATAATATATATATAACTTTTGGGGTGTGATGAGACTTATAAATGGTCTCATTTACCTATAAAATCATTTCCCAAATAGTTCATTTTTTGTCATATTTTCATAACTTTAACTCATAATATACTTATTCATATTGTCTAGAGCTAGTGCTTGTATATGGTTCCCAGTTATTACGAGCGCTATGTGTCTCCAAAGCCCATCCAATCAAATATTGTTGTTTTATTTGTCAGAGTGGCTATGGGTTGCTAAACATAATAAACAAGTATCTTTTTCATTCCACTTTAACCATAAAAATATCAAACCATTATGAAACCATGAAACCATGTTAAAAAACTTAAAAATAGTATATTAAACTCAAAACTTACTTTACGCATACACATGCGCACACACATATGTATATGTATAGGTATGTGTGTGTATGCACATGAATATATTATTGAGTCTAAATAATGTATATATATTTCATTTTTTAGACTCATAATATATATATATATATATATATATATATATATATATATATATATATATATATATATATATATATATATATATATATATATATAACTTTTGGGGTGTGATGAGACTTATAAATGGTCTCATTTACCTATGAAATCATTTCCCAAATAGTTCATTTTTTGTCATATTTTCATAACTTTAACTCATAATATACTCATTCATATTGTCTAGAGCTAGTAGGTGGTTCCCAGTTATTACGAGCGCTATGTGTCTCCAAAGCCCATCCAATCAAATATTGTTGTTGTATTTGTCAGAGTGGCTATGGGTTGCTAAACATAATAAACAAGTATCTTTTTCATTCCACTTTAACCATAAAAATATCAAACCATTATGAAACCATGAAACCATGTTAAAAAACTTAAAAATAGTATATTAAACTCAAAACTTACTTTACGCATACACATGCGCACACACATATGTATATGTATAGGTATGTGTGTGTATGCACATGAATATATTATTGAGTCTAAATAATGTATATATATTTCATTTTTTAGACTCATAATATATATATATATATATATATATATATATATATATATATATATATATATATATATATATATATATAACTTTTGGGGTGTGATGAGACTTATAAATGGTCTCATTTACCTATGAAATCATTTCCCAAATAGTTCATTTTTTGTCATATTTTCATAACTTTAACTCATAATATACTCATTCATATTGTCTAGAGCTAGTAGGTGGTTCCCAGTTATTACGAGCGCTATGTGTCTCCAAAGCCCATCCAATCAAATATTGTTGTTGTATTTGTCAGAGTGGCTATGGGTTGCTAAACATAATAAACAAGTATCTTTTTCATTCCACTTTAACCATAAAAATATCAAACCATTATGAAACCATGAAACTATGTTAAAAAACTTTAAAATAATATATTAAACTTAAAACTTACTTTACGCATATACGTGTGCACACACATATGTATATGTATATGTATGTGTGTGTATGCACATGAATATATTATTGAGTCTGAATAATGTATATATATTTCATTTTTTAGACTCATTATATATATATATATATATATATATATATATAAAATGAGTCTAAAAAATGAAATATATATACATTATTCAGACTCAATAATATATTCATGTGTGTATATATATATATATAAGTTTTAGGGTGTGATGAGACTTATAAATGGTCTCATTTACCTATAAAATCATTTCCCAAATAGTTCATTTTTTTGTCATATTTTCATAACTTTAACTCATAATATACTCATTCATATATATATATGAATGAGTATATTATGAGTTAAAGTTATGAAAATATGACAAAAAATGAACTATTTGGGAAATGATTTTATAGGTAAATGAGACCATTTATAAGTCTCATCACACCCCAAAACTTAGATTTTTGCATGTTTCTTGTGCAAAAAATATCATATCAGAAAGGTCCAAAAGATGAAACATACATAATGTGAGCACACATCTTTCTGAAGTCACAGGGGGTTTTATCCCCTATCATATGTTGTGGAGGGTATCCCGTATTTCATTGAATTTTTTTTCATTTTATGATTTCTTGTTGTTCATTGATTGGCTCCATTCCAGTCTATTATGAATGGGAGTTCAAATGACAAGCATTCTAAACTTCATTTTGATCCATCTAACCAATTTTATTTCAAATAACTCATGAAATTGACAAGTATACCATTTTCATCTTTGAAATTATGAACAAAGTATGGCTCTCTTTGTTGTAGATGAGGTGATAACTCACCCCATATTACTTTACAGTCAACAAGATATTCTATTCGAATCTTATTGGAAAGGGAAATGAGACGATTAATGGCTTCCTTTCTGTAGAAATGATTTGTTTTGTTAAACTTAGGATCTTGAATAAGGTTGACCCATTTCTTAAATATTTTGATAGGGCATAAGAATTATGATAACATGTTTAATGGAGAGGACATTTATGTTGTAGAATAAGCCTCCATTTCTTTCCCTCTTCTCAATTAATCCTTGAGATATTAGCAATAGTGTTAGAATTATGTGTGTTTTTAAAGCTTACCTAGGGTTAATTTATGTTTTACCAATGGTTAATCCTTTGTTACCTCAATTATTTTATTTGTTTTTATTGTTGAGATTTACTCAAACATATGCATGTAGTATTTAAAAATTGAATATTTTTAGTTTTCTTATTTTGTGTATACAACAAATAGTTTGTTCACACACAACAAATTATTTGCATTATATATTGCACTGCATAGTTTATAGGTGTAAGAGAGAGTAATATACATAGATTTCATTATTTTGTTTCAAGAACTTTGTTGCAAGTTTATTAAGAAGTATTTTCAGGGATTTTCAATTTAATCATGTCCTCTGATTTGATCATGTGAATCATTTGTATTCTTATATGCTTCTTTCATCATATCTGAGCATTTTGGAAGCCTTCAATTGTAGTTTCTTTTGCCCACATTTCTTATTAATCTCCAATTTTTCTTCAGTTCCTATATATTTCAAACTTGATTTTGATATTTTTTAGATGCCACATACATTTTGGTAATGTTTTGTGTCATACATTTACTAGAAAGTTTGTACTTCAAGGAGCTATTATTTTCTGATTGATCAACTTTCCCACACCTTCTCTCACATGTGTGAGTCTATTTTTGGCTTTTTAAATCATTTTTTCTCTTAGAAAGTGGTTAAAAGTCACTTTTTGCCTTATATTTTCAAATTTGCAAGTGGCATAGTGAAAAATAAAATTATATTAGGACTTTGTTGTTGTGATAGGTCTTGAGGTCAAATCCCATCACCTATTTTTTTACACAAAGTCAATTTTGTGGTTCACAAACCGAAATTTTACCTTTTATAAAAGTTTTTGTGGTAAAATACTCATTTATTGGCCACATTATAAACTTGTAAAATTCAGATTTTTGCGTTATTTTACCAAGAGGTGACATTTGTATTGTAATGGGGGTTAATTTTTTGAACTTTTTTTTGTGAAGAAATTTGTATAAATAATGTCAAGGTTGTTCTTGTCAACATCATCTTCTTCCTCAAAAATGGAATCCTGACTGTTCGAACCCCTAAACTCCACAAATTACCATGCTTGGAAGTAAAAAATGCAACAAATCTAATAAAATGGATTATGGAGGATTTTTGATGACACAACACTTGTGATATTCACCTCTAAAAAGGATAAATATGCATATGGCTGCAAGTAGGATGAGGATCTTGGATTGATTGGCCTAAATGTTTCATATAGTCTCTAATTGCACATTGCAAATGCCAAAATGCTAAAAGAGGTATGGGATAAATTTAAAAAGCTATTTGACAAAATAAATGAATTCAAAATGTTACAATTAGATGTAGAATTAAGTTCTCTATCTCCATCATATTTCCCCTCAATAGATGAATTATTGATAAAATTTAAATTTATTAGGTCACAGTTGAGAGATGACGACAAGGATAAAAATGATAAGGAGTGCATCTTCACAATTTTATCAAAATTTAAAGGACCATATAGTGTATTTTACTTTTCCTTCTATACCATGGTGGATACATTAGGTGATGAATTCAAATGGTCTTCTTTTAAAGTTTTTTGTGAAAGACTAACTAGAGATCAAACAAAACTAATGGCCCTAGATGCTCTACCTAGTTCTACTCATGCATTAGTGGCTAATACCTCAAAATGAAAAACTTCACCTAAATCCAAGCAAAGGCCAACATCTTTCAATAAACCTACAGACACCACTACACAACCTTCCTCAATCTTCTGAAAAAAGTCCTTTAAGCAAAAGAAGAATAAATTTAGTCGTTATAACTTTTATAGTGGTACTAATCATGATGAAAGTAGATGTTTTAAGAAGATGGAAGCATTAGAGGTAGCATATAAATAACACAAGATTTATGTGTTTTCTCCATCTTCTACTCCTTCTATAGGAAAAGGGAAATCACATTCAGCTAGACCTATATATATATCTCATGATTAGTGGATTTTTGACTCAGGTGCCTCTCATCATCTCACACATTCTCAAGATCTCTTGTCTTCTCTTATAGATTTTAGTACATCATATATTGTCATGGGGAACTCTTCAAAGATTGAAGTTTTGGGATTAGATATTGTTAACAAATAAGATGGTTATTTTAATGATGTATTACTTGTACCCCAAATCTCTTCTAATCTTCTCTTTGTGTATCAAATACGTCATTTTGGTACTGGTAAAACTATGGAGTTTACTCTATATGATGTTGTAATAAGATATTGTAATTATCTTAATGAGATAATTTCTACAGGTATATTAGATCATTCTACAATACTATACACTGTTGATAAGTTTGAGTCTTCTTCTATGAACTTTGGTTCTTCACTTGTAGCACATGGTGATAGTCTTATCAAGTTGTGGTATGAAAGGCTAGGGCATTTAAGTTATGGATATATGAATCAAAAGAGTATAAAAAATATTGTAAATGGCCGTCCAAAGGTCTCATGTATTGATGGAATGTGTCTTGAATGTCTAGTTGGTAAACAACACCAAGATCCATTTCTGGTTGGTAAGGCCACACATGCACATGCACCCTTAGAGTTGGTTCATAGTGATTTGATATCTTTTCCAACTCATTTTTTTTTTAGGGGCCAAATATACACTAACATTCATTGATGATTTCACTTATAAAACTTGGGTATATTTTCTCAAGTTGAAAAGTGAAGTATTTGAGACCTTCAAGGCTTTCAAAGCCTTTGTTGAAAAACAATCATCTCTTCCTCTTAAGAAGATACACACACATAATGGGGGGAATATGAAAGTAATGTTTTTTTAGATTTATGTATTGAGCATGGCATCTAGCATTAGTTCATTGTACCATACACTCCCCAACAAAATGGTGTAGCAGAGAGGAAGAATCGAACATTAAAAGAGATGGTTAATTGTATGATTCATTCTAAAAATTTGGGTCCACAATATTGGGTTGAAGCAGTAAATTGTGAAAACTACATTCAAAATTTTATGCCTCACAAATCTGTGCAAAATATGACACCTAAAGAAGATTGGTCAGGGATCAAGCTTGATATTTCAGATTTTTGTGTCTTTAGGAGTCAAGCATGGGCGTTTATTCTTGATGAAAAATGTAACGAATTAGATAAGAAAATTCAACCATTCATTTTTGTTGGCTATTGTGAAGATATAAAAGCTTATCACCTTTTTTATCATGTCTCACATGATGTGTTGTTTTGATAGGATGTACGTGTTGATAAGCTACCCACTCCACATGAGTCTACATATAGTAATTCTTTTCCTCCTCCTTCTTCTATAGATGATAGTGAGGACTTGCTTTCTAGTGTTGATCATGATCATGATGAGGATGATTTTTATGCTACACCTATTTAACCACCACAAACATATTATTTACCATTTATGCCCAAGTGGGCATAGATCACTCTATAGGCAATTGGTTCCTTGGTTGGTGATCCATCTAATTTTCAATGCCCTCACTCACATACATTTGGTGTTTTTATTATGGGAAAATCTATTACCGGTGATCTAGTGTTATTTTCTGAGGCCATTGGTAAACCTGGGTGGGATGTTACAATTTACTATGAGTATTCTTAATTGATGAAGAATAATATTTGGGATCTTCTTCCTCTTCCTAAGGGAAGAAAAATTGTAAATTTTAAATGAGTCTTTAAGACCAAATATGTTGCAGATGGATCAGTTGATAAGTACAAAGCTAGACTAGTAGCTAAAGGTTTTTCACAAGTTGAAGGAGTTGATTAATATAAAACCTTTGCCCCTATAACTAAGATGGATTATATTTGTCTTGTATTTTCTCTTACTTCTTCACATCATTGGTCAATTTTTTAGATGGATGTGAAGAGTGATTTTTTGCATGGTGATCTTTAGGATGAGATCTATATGGAGCAGACTCCAAGATATGTGTAGGACTCATCATTGGTTTGTAGACTCCATAATTCTCTTTATGGTCTCAAACAAGCTCCTAGAGCTTGGTATGAGAAGATGGACTCTTTTATTTTGAGTTCTGGTTTCCATCGTTGTGAGTCAGATCATAATGTGTATATCTTAAATCAAGGTGAGGATATTGTGATATTGGTTTTGTATGTTGATGACCTTACTCTCATTGATAGTTCAGACTCCTTGATTTAGGACATCAAGGATAAGTTGGCAGATAGGTTTGACATGATAGATGTGGGACTTACTGCATTATTTTCTTGGCCTTTAGGGTCATCAATCTTCTAAACATATCTCTATTAGAAAACAAAAGTCTGCGACAGATATTGTTCATATGTTTGGCATGGTTGATTTTAATCCTGCCCCCACTCTATATCAGTTAGGTGTTGTGTTATCTTCCACTTGCATGACTCCTTATTGATTGAACATTGTATCAATAATTTGTAGGTAGTCTTTTGTACTTAACTCATACACATCTCGACATCACATTTGTTGTGAACCTTATCTCTCATTTTTCACATGAGCCTCATGAGAGTCATTGGAAAGCATCCAAGTGTATTTTGTGCTACATTTAGGGCACCACACACTTTGGTATACAATACACACCATAGATTTTTACATAGCTTGTATATATTGACTCTGATTGGGCTGGTGATGTTGACACTCACAAATCCACTTGTGGATTTGTATTCACACTTGGTTCTAGTCCAATTGTTTGGTCATGCAAAAATCATCCAACTATTGCATTATCCTCCACTGAGGTAGAATATTGAGATGTTTTCAAAGCCATTCAGGAGAACCTTTGGCTTTGACAATTGCTTAGAGAGTTTGGCTTCACCCAACAAGGTCCTGTTATTCTTTGGTGTGATAACCAAAGTGTGATTTCTATTTCATGCAATATTGTTGAGCATCAGTGAACCAAACACATTGATATTCACATGCACTTCATTCAAAAACTTATTCAAGATGGATTTCTTTCCTTAGAGTTTATGCCTATAGTTGAGTAGATTGCAGACATCTTCACTAAGCCCTTAACTTCTCCTCATTATCTTTAATTGCGAGTAATGCTTAGGGTGATGGAAGTTGTACTTGGGGGGATTTACTATGAAATCCTTCATTTATTTTTTTATGTATTTGATTGGTTTGTACATGGGTACCTTATCAGGTCTAGTAGTCGACGCCCATATTTGTTTGTCATTATCCCTGTGATTCACTTATAGGAGGGTGTTAGAATTATGTGTGTTTTTCAAGCTTACCTAGGGTTAATTTGTAGTTTATCGAGGGTTAATAATTTGTTACCTCAGTTAGTTTATTTGTTTTTATTGTTGATATTTACTCAACAATTTGAACCTAGTCTTTTAAAATTAAACATTTTCAATTTTCCCATTTTGTGCATATGACAAATAGTTTGTTCACACACAACAAACTATTTGCATTATATATTGCACTGCATATTTTGTAGGTTTAAGAGAGATTAATATATAGATATTTCATTATTATTTTTTAGGAACTTTATTATGAGTTTATTAAGAAGTAATTGCAGGTATTTGCATTGTAGTCCTGTCCTCTGAGTTGATCTTATGGATCATTTGCTTTCTTATATGTTTCTTTCAAATAGGCCTTGAGTTGCAAATCTCCTACTATGACACCAGGGTTACATTATTTGTCAAGGGTTAATATTATTCCATGCTAATATAATTCACATAGAAAATCCTTATATTACTTTGTTTCACTGACATATTCATTGAAAAAATCAAAAGGTAACCCTATAAAATCTCTCCCAAGAGATTACTCAACTTATATGGAACTAAATCCATTATTCTTGAACATACGAGGAATAGACCCTATAAGGGGGTCTACATTATAAAATTTTTCATAGACAGAGAACATACCCTAGTAACTAAAGATGCAAAACTATCAAGGGTTATTTATTTCCTTATTAGTTATCTTTCTCTACCATATGTTCTTCCAAATCTTTATTTTCTTGAATTCACAATCACATATTTTTATGTTGACATTTATAGGTTTGAACCAACTCAATTTAAGTGCTTCATTAACATCTTGATGTCCTTTCTTAGAGATAGTTTGCATGGGTCTCATCAAGTCCTTTTGGCATACATGGTTGTATAGTAGAGGACACAAGTTCCTTTACGAAACTAGAAGCTTCAAATTTTTTTAAAATGATGAATTTAGGTTGTTATAAGACGCATGTTCCTTAAGATCATTGTTTAATAGGTATGAGTTTCATTGGTTGTAAGTTACTGTCAGTTTGCAACAAGTTCTCTAGGTTTAGATGCAAACTTTTGTGGTTTTTTGCAATTTCTCTTCCCTCATTTCCTTTTTCTTCCTCTTTTGATACCAATAAATCTAGTGTGTTCAATCCACTTGTTTTTGTTTCCAAACTCCTTCAAAAACTACAATTCCTTACATACAAGCAAAATCTTTTCATGATCGTTCAATTCTAGGCTAGTAAGGGTAGGTGTTTGTTCTTTTTATTCTTTTACTACTAAAATTTATTCCCTCTCTTCTTATTGAATTTCCTCTTTGGTTGTAGGTTGTTCCTTTAATTTAGACCCTACGTTGTCACTAGTTTCCTCCTCATTAGTGTATTCCCTTGTTTCTTCTTCAATTAAATTTTTTCATTAGAAATTTATTCTTCTAAACATATGTCAATAGTTACGTATTTAAAGTAATATGGTCTTTCCCTTATTTCCTTGGCTCTCAATATGTGAGAGTGTCTCCTAGGTTTGCTAGATGAGGCCTCAGAGCTATTTAGCTTTTTGGTAGGGGAAGGAGATGCTACATGGTTATCAACTTCAAGTGCCTTACATTGGGCAACAACCTGTGGTGGAATATGGGGTAGTAAAACAAAGCATTCTCAAGTCATGTTTGGGCTATTTATAAACAAAACTCTCTTCACTATTAGGGTAATGATGCAATGGTGAGAAGGTGTTATAGGGTTCCCTTTTTTATATTCCCTATCCATCCTTCTTAGGAAGTGTAGGGATTAATCAAGAATATTTATAATATGCCTATGTCGTAGGTAGCTTAGTGGATGCAGATGAGTGGTATACAACAAGGATAACCTACCCTCCCCTATAAAATATTTGATAAAAAATATATCCACTTGGTGCCAAGGATTATAGAGAGATAACCTACATGAACCTTGTTCATCGAATTCAATTTTATCTTCTTGCCTAGAAAACCTTGCCCTGACATTAACAACTACTTGTCGCTTAATCCATTCTTATCCTACTTCAGGTAAAGCAATTTCCTCAGAGATTATCCCTTTCCTTAAAGCTACCTACATTCCTTTAACATTATTTCTATCATTTTCAAAATTTTGGGTAAAATCTTGGACTACATCCAAGTCATACCATGTAAGTCTTTCAACAAAAACTATCTACACTACCTTTTCAAAAAGAGACACTGCCCCTAGATTATTTCTCATCATTATGTGATCACATGGATCCATTCCTTATATATAACTTCCCATTTTTATTGTGTATCTTTTCTTGGTTTTTGCTTGTCACTTTTGTAACTTCTTGCTAGTTCAAAAATAACACATTCCTTTCTCAAAGGAGGAAATTGTCAGTTTGGGAGAGGTGATAATAAGTTGGTAATGACTTTCATTATTCTATCACGCATTCATATTATTTACATCATGTTCCATCTTTTTGGTTGATGGGCTGCATGTGGATGTGACAATGGAAATACATGCATCCAATTAGGTGAGAGGGCAATGAGTTTGAATCCAAAGTCATGATGGGGTACATGATGTAGGGTGTGGTGAATTGATAAGGCATTGTGATGACATGGGAGAAATAAGGTACAAAGGGCATGGGATAGTGACTTTCAAGGGATTACTCATAATTTTATGGCATAGCAATAATAAATAGATATAAAAAATAAATTATAATAAAAATACAACTTATTCTAAATTTTTGACATAATTACTTGGTCCAATGCATTGGTTTGACCAATATTATCTTGGTTGTAGATGGATAAATATGCCTACTTTAGAATTGTTATAGCTTAAATTTACACCCTTGAGAGGGTGATTCAATCCCTCTGAACTTGAGATATGAAATGGAATTGATCCTCGACTTTGGGTGACCTTTAGATGGATCAAACCTCTAGGTTATAGGGTTAGTTCCCCTTGATGAATCATTTAGGCTCAAACACTACTCTAACACTTGTTAGGAAAAGGGAGAGAAACCTACTCTAATGGAGGAAATTCACCAAATATGATTGATAACTACCAACCATTACAATTTCACTTCAAAAAAGAGGCTAACCTACACATGACACTAATCCAAATATGCCTCTCTACATCAATGTTTCTCATGAAGGTTTGTGAAGCAAGCTTGAGCTAGGAGGACTAGTCAAGAGGTCAAGACATGACACTAATGAAAGAAAACTCACTAAACCCATTCACACTCCATTTGAATGCTTCAAGAGACTTGCAAAAATTATTTCAAATTGAACATGAATGCTAAACAAGGACAAGTATGTCAAAGAAGTAAGCTTGTCACTTAGCAAGATCAACTAATCAAGCATGCATATTGAAACCAGTCCATGGAAAAGGTAAAACTAGCTTATTATTCATTTATAAAAGGATTAAAATGGGTAGGGCTTCACCATACCTGGGTGGAAGATACAAACTTATCCAATTAAGTATAAATATATAGAGAAAGTGAGATAAGAAGGAGAGAAGGGCATAGGGGAGAGAGAGAGAGAGACAAGTGTCTCATGAGTTACAATAAAGAGAAGGGTTATGAAACTATATCAACATGTCCTAAATGTCATGTGTATCTCCTCTAAAGATGCTTCCTTGCTCCAAGTGGCATAGGAGTTATAATGTTTGCTAGACACATTGCCTTGCTCTCCAAATTTGCCCTTTGTCTTGGCTTTTGAATGGATAAATGACACACTTAAGTCATCAAATATTCTTGATTTACATATACCCTTATAATTTGACACCTCTCATCATTTTTAGAAGCTCTCTCAACTGATATCTCAGTAGCAATCATCATTCATGTGCTTAGGTGTCTTGAAACCTCTTCATATCACTAGGCCTATCTTGCTTATAAGTGTCAAAACTTGAATTCATCTTCTCCAATTGTTGTCCTTCCATGGATGGTCTATTCACATCATATTGGACCTAAAAAAATTCATTTGGAAGTCTCAAACCAACCCCAAGAACTCATTCTCCACCAAAAGCTCCAATTAGGCCTAATTCCTTGTAACCCTAAAATCATGAAAACTTCATTGTGTAGAGAGTTTTAGAAGTAATACTAAGAAACTAATGGCATATTCTAGGACCTAGTATGGCTTTACAGCTCCATGCCAGGTTTCAAGATCAGAAAGTGAGTGAAGGTATCTTTTTTTGTTGTTTCTCACTCCTAACTAAGTCTCAATTAGGCCTCCCTGCCTAGAGATTGAATTTTGGCTCCACAATATTCCCACGCATTCCAAACCTAAAATAAATATGTGATTCAATTTTCTTTCCTCTTGATGATCTTCCATGTCAAATTTGAGCTTCTGACACCTTGTACAGACCTCCTAAGTAGATTAAAATAATATTTTTTGGCCTATTTCATACCTAAAAGTACAAACCAATGGCATGAGGAGATGCTCAAGGGAGTTGTGAACATGATTCAATTCATTTTGGAGTTCATCCAATCCATCTGGAGGCATTAAAACCATCTTCTCTCTCATCGGTTCAGAACCGGTCTCTTTGGCATCATGTGAGTGCCTTACACTCTTAAGGATGATTCATAAAGTATAGTCCACCAACTTATGAACTAGTTTCCAAATATGGAAGTTGATAAACCTATCTAAAACCTCAAAATTCCTTTTTCCACCATCAAACTTGTCATGGAAGATCCAAGCAGAAGATAGTGGCACTCAGGTGGCATATACATTTGTGAGGGTCGAGAGAGAAATGAGGTTTGTGTGTGGAATATTGAAGTTTGTCATGGATATGAATACCTTTGGAAGATAAATTAAAATCACATTGACTTGTTTCCATAGTTCTCCAATCCTTTCTATATCCATTAGGTCTCATGCACCCTCTTTAGTCCATGACTAAGGTTCTTAAGCAAGACAGGGCAAGAAACCCTATTGATTGTATTTTATCCTTATTTTTCTATTGAAATAGTTCCAAGACATTATAACATGTTTGTTTAAAGTCCCTACCACTTCCTCATGGTAATCAAACTTCTAAATTCAACTCCAACTTACCACTTTTCTTATGGCTTCCCTTATAAGTCTGTGAATGTGATTAGGCTTGTTTGACCTAGAACGGAGTTTATCATCATTAGGTTCACTTGTTACTTGAGCTTGAAGGATATAATGGAATTATTTTATCACCATAAAATCATTTTAAAATATATTACTTTCGCTCAGTCATCCTATATCTCTTTAATCTTCTCAAACAAATAAATACTTCTCAAAAGTAGGCAGGCCTATATCTTACCTTGGCTAAGCAAGTAGGGTTTCCAATTTTTTCCTTACTTCAGGTGAGTCTAAGATTTTTTTGAATATATATTATCATCATGAGACCCTTCTCAAATTTTATACCTTCCTCTAATATCCCACATAGGCCTTTACCCCTTTCTAAGCAAGCAAATACCTTTCTTGAAGTAAGCAGGCAATCTTCTGCTCTCAGCAATCTGTAGGTAAATCTGAGTGTGCAGGGTTGAGAGTTAACTAAGTCATTATATTTTAACTCTTTATTTAAGTTAATTTTGTCTCAATTACCTCCTAACTTGCTTCTCACCTAGGTTAAATCCCAATGTTCTTTTGTATAGACCCTTCCTTCTCTTTAGGCTTGGAACCAGTCTACTCATCCTAACAGACCTGTAGGTCTCTTGAACTCCAAATCTGAGTTTTCTCTTTGACCTCAAAGTACCAATTATAGTTTTTATAATGATTTATATAATCCATGGGTGATTCACTCATGATAATTTCCACCCATATCACCATTCTTAGACCTCATTTGCTTTATGTACTATGCCTTCTCTAAAGGTGGTTGTATGTGTTGATCTGGGGGGTTTGCTCATGTGGTCTTAAACTTGGCTCATTTAAACTACACATGATATCTTAACAATATCCATACCTCATTAAGACTTATTTCTTACTTCCTATAAGCTTCAATTTCCCTTTTCATAACACTTCACATACCCTTGTCTTCTATCTTTAGATTCAGACTTGTACCTAAGTGTTTAGGCCTATGGACTCAGTCACACTAACCATCTCCTCACTTATAGATGGTTTTGTGTCTTCATGGTTTATGATACTTCATGTCTTCACTGAGCATTTAAAACATATTTCAGAACCTACTCACCTTGACTGTAATTAGCTCTCAGTCTAAAAAAGGACCTATAAGTCTGTCACCTGTAGGTATCTTTTTGCTTGATTAGGCTACTAAGCCATTCCTTGAGCCTTATGATAATTTGACATTGTATCAAATTTTTTTACACTTTTTGGTCACTCTCTCAAAATTCATGTAGAATTTATAACCAAACATTTATACCACTTCAAACTTGTCCTTTGTGTGTACGGACTGTGTTCATACAATCAACTCCTCTACAACGCTTGTGTATTGAGAGTTGGGTCTCTAGACTTTTGGAAGGTACAAACATAGTATTTTGAGATATAAGTCATCCAACCATTTTTCATCACTCTCTTAATCAAGTGGAGACATCCATATGCTTCTGATAGGGCAAAATAAGCCTTGTGAAAACACCTTTATGCACAGTATTTGGTAGTCAGCTTAGAGACTACTTAGAGAGGCTGGTATAAGATAACAAAATGTGTTGAATATCCTTGGATTAATTTTGAGGATGATTTAATACATGTTTAAACTCCCTTGAATGTACTTAGACTATCAAAATCTTGCAAAATTCCAAATGTAATCAGTGATACATTTATCATGAAGGCTCCTTTTGGCACTATGAAGGCTCACACATGCCAAATTGATTAAGGTGAGCATGATATGATTTTGAATGCCTATGAAAACCTTTCACAACACTTTCCATGTTTCAAAAAACTTCATCCTACAATAAAGTGGTGAAAAACATAAGCCTATGGGGATTTAACCCTAAAAAAAGTACCCTAGCTCCTTAATGATTGTTCATAAAGCTAAGGAGATCAATCTAACAACCAATATCATAAATTAGAATCCCATAGGGGGAACCAAATTTGGCCAAAATCCTAGCCCCCAAATCCACCTGTATGGCTTGTACCATGTATTTGAAAATAACCTTCATGAGCTTGTAAAGGGAGCGATGGAGGAGAAAGAGTTTTCTATAACTATTAGACTCAAAACCTGATCCAAGGCTTGAATATGACTTGCAGAAGCTAAAGGGACATTATAAACCATTTTTTACTTGGAAGTGAGCTCTTGAAGTCTGTACAAGTGTCTTGAACTACTTTTTTGGAGTTTAGACTGAGATAACTAACTATTTCTGACATGCAACTGATGTTCTGACTTCCTCCTGACATCATAAACATTAAGACATTTCTTGTAATGTTTATCTTTTACAAAAGTTCATACAAATCCTCATATTAAGCCCAAAGTGACTCAAATGACTTTGGAATGAATGAAAAACACAAAAGAAACTAATGCATGGTTAGATGACTCTATGAAGTGAACATAACACCTTTTAAGGCCACCTTTGACTTCAGTCGACCTCTTATTGGATTTGACAACTTAAGCAAGAGGGATGATTTGAAAATACTTATATTGGCCACAATGGAAGCCTTAACATTGTTAAAAACCTTAAACTATGCTAAAAAACCTTAATTTCATTAAATAAGGTTTAAGACTCATTAACAAGGCTGACAAGCATGTTTCAAACCATAGGAGTTTGACTATTTTGACCTAGGGTAAAAATTGGTCAACAAGAACCTCTATCATGAGCCATAAATTAGAATAAATTAATTAATTTAAGATAGTTGAGAGCTCAACGTATAATTTGCCTTGGTGAATATGTCCTTGGAGTGATGAAGAAAGGATGTGATGTTACACCAAAGTTGTGAGAAAAGAATTTTTGTGGGAATATTTAGCCTGAAGTTGAATTCATATCCTTTGAATTGATGGATCCCTTATAAACATAGACAATCATAATATTATCAAATGCCTCTAGGGACAATCAATGAACTCATATGGTTAGAAATAAGGAATTGGAGGTGAAATGCTACAAGTTGCTGCTAGAGATGATTTTTTTAAAAGATAGGCAATAGTGGTTGCAGGTTCATTTTGGGGACTCATAGTAACTATGCATATACAAATCATTCTTATACATATAAAAATAAATAGTGTCATCAATTCACCTTATGGGATAATAAGATATGAGAAATTATGGATCTTTTATGGAAAGGAAGATCCATCCTGCTAAAAAATATATTCTAATAGATATTGTGCACTAATAAAAAAGTGTATGTAGCACTAAAATTATACTTTCATATTAAAATAAGCTATAGATGTAATCACTACAAGTGCAGATGATGTGGGTTTGAAAGTTACTTGCAAAAACTGAAATTAGACTTGTAGCATCTCAGAGTTTTTATGTGCTCATAGCAGATAGATTTTATTGTTTTTTAATACCCAAATCGTTAAAAAACTAATTTTCCCCTTGATTTTGAGTTTGTGTGTGTGTGTGTGTATAACTCCTAAGTGGCCAACAATTTAGTTTTATGACTAAAATTGCCACATGTGGTGTGCTTACCCCAAAGAGATGGGGCTAAAGTGTTTTATCTAGATTTTAAAAAGTTCCATTGGCTAATCAATAGGTTGGTCATGGTGCTCATCCCGTATACGATTGAACTCCATGTCCACATGTGACTAGTCATCCATTATAATTTTTTTAATGAATTATTCTATGGAAAGAGGTTTATTGTACAACTTGAGACAACGTCCATTGACCATCAAAGTGAATCTAACTGGATTAATTATGCATAGCTTGACTGCTCCATTATCAACCATGTTTTCTATCTCATAATGGACTAACCATATAATTTTAATTTTTCCTTTATGGTTCTTTTATTTGAAGTCAAAAAGTAATGCCCAATCACCTAGTTGAAACTTATGTGTTTTAATGAACTTATCATGTCATATGATCCTTTGTTGTTTAATTATTTATATATGTTGTAGAGATTATATTCTCAACTCATCAATGGAGTTGAGTTACATAATCCTTTATTTTTGTGCTTCAATAAAATCCATGCCAAGTTCTAGGATAGTCTGTAGAGTTTTGAGTTCAAACTCTATGGGAAGAACAACCTTGTTACCATAAACTAATTCATAGGGTGTGAACCCAGTGATTGTCTTCCATGTGGTCCTATAAGTACATATAACCTTCAAAATATGTTATTCCCTATCATACTGGTGTATATCTATTATTTTTGTAAGGATGTTCTCCAACTCCCTATTGGTGACTTCAACTTGACCATTGGATTATGGATAATATGGAGTAGACTTTTTATGCCTAAATGCATATGCTCGTACAAGGGTTGCAATTAAATTAGACATGAATAATGAACCTTGGTCAGAGACTATCTCTTGTGGAACTCCATATCTTGTGAATATCTCCTCAAAGGAATTATGCTACGTTTTCATATTATGCATGATTTAGAGTTCTAACATCTACCCATTTGGTGAGGTATTTTGTGCATACAAAAAATTACTCCTTGCCTTGAGAAGATGGATCTATTAGACCAATGAAATCAATGCCCCATTTATCAAAGAGTACTAAAACTAAATGAGGTTGAAGAGACGTCTCATCCAAACGTGTGGGTTTCCACATGCGTTGGCATTTGTCACATTGGCCATTATATGCAATAGCATTTCTATGTAGATTGGTCTAATAGTATTTGATGGTAAACATCTTATAGATTGTCCTCTTTGTTGTAAAATTTCCCTCGTATGGTTCACCATGACATATATAAAGGATATCAAACACTTCATCCTCTCTCACACATATTTGCATGATCAAATTAGGCCTAGTGTAAAAGAGGTACCTGAAAATCCATGAATATGGGATGCTCTTGGCTGCCAAATTGCATTTTATTTTGGTGAAAATTATGTAGGAGTTTGATATACAGACAAATAGTTAGCAATACTTTCAAACCAAGAAGTGTTAAAAGTCAAATCAAAGAGATATTTATTTGGGAAAGAGTCATCTACTAGTTGATTGTTTTAATCAGATTGTAATCTAGACATAAAATATGCAATTACATTATATTTACTAAGTCTATCCATGATGGTAATGTCAAATTCCTGTAACAATAAAAACTATATGATTATCCTACCAGTTACTACCATTATTTTCTTTAAATATTTAATAATAGCATGATCGGTATGAACAAAAAACTAGATAACCAATGAAGTAATGTCAAAATTTGTTTATAACATACACTACCATGAATAGTTCCTTCTCTATAATTGTGTAGTTCAATTCTGCATGTTGTATATTCTTAATGATGAGATAGATATTGTAGGTGAGTGACCCATTATTTTATCCAAGGATTGACCCAAGTGTTGTGTTAAATGCATCAATATGAATTTGGAAGGGTGGATTCCAATATGGACCTCTCAACATTGGTGTTGTCACAAGTAAATATTTGAGAGTTTGAAAAATATTCCCGGCATGCATTAGTCCTTATAAAATTAACATATTTTCGTAGGAAAATAAATAATGGAGTTGATATCTTGCTAAATTATTTGATGAATCTATTTTAATATCCAACATGTCCTAAAAAACTTCTCACATCTTGTTGTTTTTATGGTGTAGGCAAGTTCTTAATCACTTTTATCTTAGCAAGATCCACCTTGATTCCTAGATTATAAATATGGTGTCCTAGTACAATACCTTATTGCATTAGCATGTAACATTTACCATGACTCAATGCCATAATTTTATCTTGACAACATTAGAGAACTTTCTCCAAATTGGTGAGGGATTCATTGTAAATGTTCCCATAGATTGTGAAGTCATCTATATAGATTTTGACACAGTCAATAGATAGATTAGATAAAATTCTCAAGACAACTATTTGAAAGGTGAAGGAGCATTGCATAGACAAAATGGAAGGACTAAGTAAGCTTAAGTGCCCCAAGGGCATGTAAATGTTATTTTATCTTGGTCTTCTGGATAAATTTTGATCTAGTTGTATCTATTGAAACCATCAAGGAAAAAGAAGTATTTATTTTGAAAGAGGGTGTCAATAACTTGGTCAATGAATGGGAGAGGAAAGTGATATTTCCTTATGAAAGTGTTTAATTATCTATATTCCACACAAATGTCACATTTTTCATTCTTATTTGGAAGAAGAACAAATGGAGATACCCATTGGCTATTGCAGATGTGTTATATAAAGCCTGCATCCTGGAGTTTATGTAATTTAGTTTTTACAATTTATCAAGCAATATTGTTTACCCTTTATTGAGGTTGCCTATTAGGTCTTCACTATTATTTAATGTATATGTGGTGAGTACAAAGATCCAAGTGTATTCCTCACATATCATTATAGTCCCATGAAAATGTTATATTATGTTTTTATAGCATGGTAACTATTTGGGTTTCTTGTTGGGGATCTAATTTATTGTTGATATTGAGAGGTTTTCTTGGTAATATATTCACTTGTTTTAATAGGGTTGTCATAGATTCAATGTTCCCTAGGAGAACACCAAGGTAGTTAGGGTGTGATAAAAGGTGATGGAAAGTTTTCATATCTTCCCTCATGTTTGAGGATTATTATACTAGAAGTATATTTCTAAGGGGACAATGTGTGCATTCAAGGAGATTATTTGTGTGTTGGTATGTTGTATACATGTTTTGTATGACATTGGAAGTGGCAATGTATTCCTTTTGTGTTCTCAAGAAAGGGTTGCATTCAATGGTGATCAAGGTTTGTAAGGAGACTTGGTCATCATCCTCAACTTCCACCCATGAATATTGTTCTCCTTTATATGAATGTTGAGATGGTGGATATAAAACCAATTTCTTCATAATTTTTTCATTGTAAATGAGCATGTTCCTGAACCTGTAGCCCATGAATGCATCAGTTTTAGTTAGCCAAGGTCTACCTAATATCATAAGGTAACCACTTATATTTGATTTGGATTGTAATATCATGAAATCATCTAGATATTACCATAAGTCTATTGTGACAACAAGGTCTTCTATGACTCCTTTGAGTTTTGAAGTTGAACGATATGCCATCTATAGAATAGTGAGTGTTTCACAAAGGTCTATAAGTCTAAGTTTTCCCATTGTTTATTTAGTCATAAAATTAATGGTTGGTCCTAAATTAAATAAAGTATTTTAAATAAGGTTGCCATTTATGTAAACATCAACAACCAGGTTGCCTTGGTCAGAATATTTAGTCGGGATAATGTTACCCAACATTATGTCTAAAAGTTTCCTAACCACATGGATAATCTTTGGATCTTTTCATTTTCAACTAGTTTTATTAAGGCAAAGTTATTATACAACTTTAGTGTAAATGGAAACATCTTTAATTGATTGAAACAAATTAATTTTGACATAAACATTCTTCAATTGGCCTATAAAGTCAAAATATAATTCTCAATCTTGGTTTTGCATATTTAGTCCCTCTAAAAAGGGACTATTTGGTGTTACTATTCATTAGATGTGTTATGTTTAAGAGTATGAATGATATTGGATGGTTATGGATTATTTAGTGTGTTGTGGACCTCCTTAAGAGTCTCCATTATTATGGGTGGAGTGGGATTTCAAAGATTCTTTCCTAAACGAAGCTCAACATTGACAGCTTCAATTGAATAAGTGGGGTAAGTTATCACATCATTATTATATGTTGGTTGAATCAAATTATTATTGGGATTGGGTGCATGTTGGGTAAAAAATTGTAAGGATATTGGTGAAGGTGAAGTGTAATTATTTGTCATTAATTATGGTTCTTACTGCAAGTAAAGTTTTGAAAGTTGTTGAAAATTAATATTTAGATTGAGCCAAGACTGATTCCCTCACCATGACTAGTTCCATTGGCTAGAAGGTGGGTTCCATTGATAGTTATGATTATTTTTTTATGGTTGATATTTATTATACTAATTGGTTTGAGTTTGAGGATTGTTTCAATGATAATTTTGATTTTGGGGTTTTGGTTGGAGTGGTTGGTTCTAGGGGTAGATGCATACCAATTAGGAGGAATAGAAAAACTACAAATTAAAATATGGAGAATTAGATGACATACTTGAATTTTGTGGCCTTTGTGACCATGGTTTCAATGGGATACATAAAATATCTTCTCTCTATATATGCACAATATTTCTAACTTTATCACTGACTAACACATCCTCTCTTGCAATAACATGTTGAGTTTCAATATCTCCAAGTGCACATCTTAAACAAGACAAGTTTATTTCCTTCCCAAACAAGACCTTAAGAAATGACTCCTCAAGTGTAGAAATAGTATAATTATAAGCTATAACAATGCAAAAATGAATGTTCTTTTTTATTGTATATAAGTGAAGGTGGTAATTACATAAAATGATTGACCCTAAACCCTTCAAACATTTAGCCAACAAGATTGACAAACTTGATCTTATTAGGCAAGGAAATTAGTCTTTAGGCTTCGAACTAGGTTGGTCAGGCCAACCTAGTTCCATAATGTGCGTCTTAACCATTTATAAGAATATAGACGTGACTGACTTAGTAGGAAAATGAAGAAGGGCATTTTCTTAGTTAGGGGCTATTTTGGAAGGTGAATTGCTTAGGGAGTTGGATAAGGGCATGAAAAGTGTTGAAACAGGCAGTATAAATATAAAATAAATATTTGAGTATAATTTTACATTCAAACATGGACATATAGTTTATTATGATTTAAGTTATATTTTATATTGATACTTCTAGGATGTTTGAGAATGGTTTCAGATCTATAGGATATATAATGCAAATTCTAGATTTTGGATGGTCCTACTAGATTTTAGACTTAACCATATTTCAAGGATTCATGGTTACAAACTTAGCCATATTTCAAGATTTTAGGATTTTAAGGAGGCTTCATAGGAGGTGAATGGATAGACACTCTAAATAAATTGGAATAATATTATGACTGATACAAAGCCACAACAATCTTGCAAATCACCAATTATCTGCCCACCCTTTCTTGGTGTA
Source organism: Torreya grandis (assembly GCA_037957365.1). Taxonomy (NCBI): domain Eukaryota; kingdom Viridiplantae; phylum Streptophyta; class Pinopsida; order Cupressales; family Taxaceae; genus Torreya; species Torreya grandis. The sequence goes on along the minus strand of JARHVA010000594.1, from coordinate 2,298,490 downwards.
CCCTTTAAGGTGTGCCTTAGAGAGATTGAAACTCGATAGCTTCCTATAAGAGAAGAAGTTTTAGTAAGTGGTAAAGTTAAAAATATTATGTGTATACACTCTCCATATTCTCCAATGGAATGCAACTCCAATGCATTAGGTTATTCTTCTCTTATGATAGCTACTTTGACATGGGTTGCGTGAAATTTGCAATTAATTTTATTTTTGCAGTAGTCCGAACATTATAAATGTAATGAAATTAATTAGATGTTTTAAAATAATGGAATAACATATCAAATAATTAATAATATAATAATTAGATCCATGACAATGATTAACAAAAGAGAATAATATTTGATAAGTATCATTGAGCCACTTTGAGGGGGAAACCTTCACAATAATGCAGTAAGACCAGAATTCGTAATACGATAATCAAAGACTAACCACTACCTCCTATATATCCTATACTTAGTCATGGTTATTTTATATTCCAACCTTAATAATGACATAGATAAATGAAACAAGATAATATGAAAGGTATGTAAGCCACACATCAATGACAAATATCTCTAGACACAATATAGGTTAAGGTCATATTATGCTCCTCCCACTAAAAAAAATGTTGCCCTTGATGTTAAATCAAATCTAAATGTTATTACAAGAAAAACTTATCTGCCCATGTTTCATCTTCATGAGTTAGACTCTTCCACTTGATCAAATACTCCTTAAGCTCTATTGGTCGCAGCCATTTAGTGTGTGTGTGAAGGATCTTTGTAGGTTCTAGAATGACTCTGTCTTTTTCATCTAGTTTTGGTAACACAATCTAGGTAGAAACTCTTTGTCTAATTTCCTTATTCAAGAAAGATACATGAGATACATGATATATGTAAGTGGACTAGGGTAGCTCTAGATTGTATGACACTACCAATTTTCTACAAGATCTGATAAGGGCCACAATACTTAGGAGAAATTTTGTTATTCTTTTTTTGTTGCTTCAAAGACAAATTATTATATGGCTAAAATTTCACAATGACTCAATCGCCTATATCAAAATTTTGTTCACTATGGTGTTGATCCGCTTATTGCTTCATTCAATTCTATGTCATTACTAAATTCTCTCTCAAACTTTCTAGTACCTCCTATTAATGTTAAATGTGTTCCTCAATTACTCGAACCTTGGGTTGTACCTTCAAAGATGACTTTAGGGGATGATAACCATAAAGTACCACAAATGGAGACATTTTTTAAGAGGTACAGAAAGAAGTGTTATACCACCATTCTTCTAGTGATAATGAATGAACCCACTATTCTTGCTTATTTGATGCAAAACAACAGAGATGCCCTTTTAGGCATTTTTTGACCACCCATATTTTAACATCACATTAAGGGTGATATGATGAGATATGATCCAATTTATTTCTAAAACATTCAAATAAATTAGTCCAAAATTTACTAGTGAAGATGGGATCAAAATCACTTACAATGATCTTTGGAGTACCATGAAACTTTTGAATTGTATTGAGAGAAGTAACTACTACTTTATTGGATATAAATGATTGTGATAAGGAACAAAAATTAGAATATTTTATGAGCCTTTACATAACTACCATGATGACATTTTTACCTTTAAACCTTGACAATACTATAATGAAATACATGGAAACCTCCTCCCATCTCTAGTTCGGATGGATAAAGACTGCAAAAAACCTGGTATCTTATTTGCTCTACTGACAAACCATGAATTTTTTCACAAATTGTTAGATATCCCCCTTGAGTTCTTCCCATAATAAATCATGATTAATTATATGATAGGTCTTTAAAAATCTCAATTTCTCCCTTATTGGAAATGCATGAAGCTCCTGAAGGATATTGTGTTTGAGGATATAATCCTTACATATGTATAATCTATCTTTGTACCATAATGTGTTCCCTTTCCACTAAATTTTTTCATAAGCACTAGAACCATGTCAAAGATTATGAATCAAAACCTATGTATCCCTGACATTCTCTCATTTGGATCTTGCCTCTTCTAACCAATATGCCTACCAAATGGTCATAGCGCATAAAAATGCCTCAAATAATTCATCTTCTTGGATAGTGTATCTACCACCACATTATATTTTTATTTATTATATACTATTTCAAAGTCATATCCCAACATTTTAGTCACTCACTTTTTATTTTGATGACAATATTTTAGACTATCATGATCAGTCTTACCTAAAAGTGTCTATCCATCAAATAAAGTCTTCATTGCTTGACTAAGTGAAAAATAACCATCATCTCTTTCTCATAGATTGAATTGATCTTATTTTTTCCCTTGATTTAATGACTCTCAAATGCAATGGCTCTTCCTTCCTATATGAGGATTTACCCGATGCCATATCTTGATGCATCACATTAAACAATAAAAAATTTATAAAAATCAGGGGTAGCAAAAACTGGAGTGGTGAACATAGCGTCTTTCAAATTCACAAATTCCTTGGTAGATTATTCATTCTGCTTGAAGGAGTATTTCTTGAATAAGGTTGTGAGTGGAGTTGTTATGTTTCCATATTTTTTTAAATTTTTTTGATAGTACCCTCTTAACCCAAAAAATTTACAAAGGTTCTTGACAGTGTTTGGCACTTTCCACTCCATCATAGCTTTGATGTTCTTAAGGTCTACTTTTAATCCTTCATGTGAAACAATATGACCTAATTACTCCACCTCTTAGACTCTAAAAGCACATTTGGAAGGTTTGACATAAAGTTGATATTGTTCCAAAACTAACAATACATATTTCACATGCTTGAAATGTTTTTCCAAAATTTTGATATATATTAGGATCAAAAAACACCAACACAAATTTCCTCAGAAAAAGTATAAAAATAATATTCATCAAACTCTAAATTGTATATGGTGCATTTGTGAGATTGAAAGACATGACCATAAATTTATAATGGCCTTCATGAGTTTTGAAACTTGTTTTAGAGATATTATCATCTCTGGTCTGAATTTGGTGATACTCAAAATGAAGATCTAATTTGGTAAAATAAACATCACCATGCAGTTAATCTAGCAAATCATCAATGACTATAATATGAAACTTATCTTTGACAATGTACTTGTTAAGTTCTTTTCAGTTTGGGAACATCCTCCATGTATCATTCTACTTATACACCATGACCACATGGGATGAATATTCACTTTGGCTATGTTTGATAATACCTGCCTCCAACATCTCTTGCATCATATTTTAAATTTCACTCTTCTAGACATATGGAAACATGTATGGTCAGATGTTTGGTGGCGTACTACTTAGAAGCAATTTTATGGCATGATCATGTTCTCTTCTTGGTGGTAGTCTTTTTGGCATGGTAAAAAAATAGTTGGGTGGCTATAAAGAATCATCTATAAATTGGGATGTGTAGACACATTGGTTGGTTAAACTTTTATGAAAAATAATTCCACTAAAAATCATTTAATCTATTTTTTAAGAATATTTATCACCTAATGTGAACTAAAAATTATGTATATCTTGCCTTTAATCCACATAGTTTATAAATACTACCTTTAGAATGAATTTACATGAATAGTTCCTATAAATTCATCTCTATGGTACCCAAAGTTGTGAGCCATTATAGTCCCAAAATAATGTCAATGCCACCCATCAGAATAGAAAACATAGGATAATATAGCATGTAGTCTCCTATAGCAAGATTATCAATATAGAATTTTCCTAAATAGTTGATTGTGCCACCATCTTCAATCATGACCTAAAATTTTAGAGCTACATAAATGAAACAATTCAAATGAGTATCTAACTTATTATTGAAGAATTTATGTGTAGTCCCTGATTCAATCAACACTGTTTCATTAGAGCTACATAAATGAAACAATTCAAATGAGTTTCTATCCGGCTCTTCCATACCCTCACCTAAGGCCTCATCATATTCTTCATCTTCATTAGTGCCTTCAATGTAGACATAACTTATTTTCAACACATTTATGTCTTTTTATCCACTTAGTATCACAATTGAAACATATCCCTATCGAAAAAATACTTTGAACAATAATCTAATGATGGAAAACTTAAATTCTACCTAAATCACAAGTTGTGTTTTCAATCATTTAGCTCTCTAGATAAATGCAACACCAGATCTAAAAAATAACGCCGCAAAAACTTTCGTAAATTGACACTCTGATACCACTTGTAATTAAATTACTTAAATGTTTCACAATAATGAAGTAATATATCATAAAATTAATAACATAATAAGCAGATTCACAACAATAATTGAGGAAAGAAAAAATATTTGATAAATATCATTGAGCCACTTCAATGAGGAAATCTCCACAACAATGTAATAAGAGCAAAATTAGTAATATGATGATCAAATAATAACCACTACCTCTTATTATATATACTCTACTTAGCCATGGTTATTCCATAAGGTGATCTTATTAAGAATATATAAAAATGCAACAAGATAATATGAAAGGTATGTAAGCCATAAGTTAGTCACATATATCCCTGAACACACTATAGATTAAGGGCATAATAATACACTCAAGGCTTGTTCCATCTCTTCTTGATTCCTTCATATATGTAGTGTATCCAATTGATTAAAGATGTTTTGATTCATGTCTTATAGTAAATTACTATCTTCCATCCTTGATAGTCCATTGGTGGATTTGGGTGATGATAGTGATGAAGCTTTATTATTATGGGTTTTCTTCATCATTGACCTTGATTAATTTATACATAAGAGATTTATATCTTCGAATGAAATTCATGATACATAGCCACTACTAATTATATCTAATGATTCAATACATTCTTCCTTGATTATTTTCAATAATATCAATTTGATGGATTTTTGATCCAACATAATTTATTTAGATTTCTGCAAGTGTAACATGAATCTCTCCAAGTAATATTCTAATGGTTTGTCTTCATTTTATGACATCTAGAAGATATCATTTTTTTAATAGTCCCTTCCTTTATAGTAATCTTGATATTTTGATATAAATTTATCATTCATCTCTTTCCAAGTGGAGATTACATATCACCCCAACCAAACAAACCATGTAAGTATTGTATCCTTGAAAGTGGATGGAAATAATTTTAGTTTCTAAGCATCCTAATGGTATTCATAACTATTATATAAGACATCAAACTTGGACAGAAATGTATCAGGGTCTTCACCAGCCATCCCCCTAAAGTTGGACAAAACAGAGAGAGAAATTACCTGCAAGGGTATGGATGGAAAACTCAAAAGTTATGGTTGTTTTATCATAGAATTGCACCCTTTGTGGGAGAGTTTATCAGGCTCTCTCACTCCTAGATACAAGCATTATGACAACCTCAGGTTGTGGGTATCCTATAGTGAGGTTGAACCTCTAAGCTTTCTAATGAGGCTAGTTCCTCATATGCTTCACTTCAACTCTTATTTCCCATGCTAAAATCTACTACTGACTAAGGAAAAGGGATAAGAGGATAACATTAAAAGAAAATCTAAGGGAGGTGATGCAAAAAATAGAGAGTGATCCACATTTAATATGGGAACCTTAATGACTACTACTGAACTTAAACAAGACGCAGTCTATCTGATTCTATTTCAAAGCCACAAGCATGAGTAGTTGTGTGGAGGTCAAAGGGGAGGATGCGCTTTGAAGGGTAGCAAGGAATAGGTTTGCAAGGGAGACATTATAACTTGTAATGCTTCAAAAAGCAACCAAATTCTAACACATCACACAACCTAAAAAAAACCAAGAAAACTAAAGTGAGGTGCATAGAGAAATCACAGGTGATGAGAAAAAAACATACATTTTGCAAGTTAAACTCCATTAATTCACACTTGACTTCAAAAAAAATCAAAAAGTTGTCTTGTATTGCTTCAAGCGAGTGTTAAAAGGAAATTTTGACAAAGTAACTCTATCACCAGTCGAGGGATCTCTTTTTAGGCTCAAAATCCTATATATATAGTAGAAACTGATGAGAAAAGAGTAGGCTTGTGTGAAAAAATGGAGAGAGAGGTCATAAATAGTTAAAACCAACACTATGTCCTTGAACTCTTTTTGCCTTTAGAGCATGCAACTACTTGACCATGAAATGAACCATCCAATATCATTGTAAATCTCCTCAAGCCCTTCATGCATTCAAGTCTCCTTTTTTGGAGCCGAGAGAGCCATGTCATGGGTAGTTGCATGTTCCCACCAAGTATACATGATTTGATCTCTTGCATTTAAAACCTAACATGTTCCTTAATATTATTTTGGACTTATAAATTTTCTATTAAAATTGATACCCCCTTGGATTTTTGCACGTCCATCATTCTACTTGTGCATGGATGCTCATGATTCATCGATCTCTTGCCATTTGAATGTGTCTTCGACACTTGTCATGCACACTTTTGCCCTTGAGATTCGCTGACCCCTTTAACCTCCACTCATCATTGATCTTTAATGTAAGATTGATTATGCATCATCGGATCTAGATCCTAAAATACTACCACGTGTCATCTCTATGTTTGGCTAGAGACCCCTTTGACAGATTTTGAATGCCAATGGCTATTTTATGAGCTTGATCTTTGACACTGGCATGAACATCATGTTCCTTCAGACTTTTATTTTAGATAATTTGTCCATGGCTTATTGCTTCGACATTTTTGACTTGAAATAATTCATTCAGACTTCTCTCTCAAAATAAATTCTTTGAATTTTTGCCTTGAACGATTCCTTTGAACAAAAAGTCTGAAGGAAATTATGTCTTTGGGATTTTCTTTCAGAACTTATTTACGCAGACAATTCTCCCAAAAGAATTCATTACTTCTCTTTGGCTTTGAACAATTTTCTTCTAAAAAGGACCCTCAGATTTCTTGTAAAGTGCCCTATTTTCCACTTGAAATGCCTTTCTGAAAGAAAAGTACCCTTCGGCCTTCTTGAAAATGATCCCTTTTTGGAGAAGTGCCCCTTCGGAGTTTTTGCAATAAACCTTTGGTTATTTGAAAAAGACCCTTCAAACAAAGTGTTTTTCCCCTTTGCCTTGAAAAAGATATTTTTTAGAAATTTTGCTTAGTACACTTTCTGAGAGAAAAATCATTCGGGCCTTTTATTTCGGACAAAATATCTGAAAGAATTCAACACTTAGCCAAAAAGGGTCCCAAAAGAAAAGAAACACTTAGTCCCCATAAAGTCTGAAAGAATGAACAAGTAAAGACTTAGCTGGATAAAATATTTTGCACTTAACTTCTGGCCTGCAAGCTTATCTTTGAACACTACTACTATATCCATCTTGGACAATGCTTCTCAACCACACCTTATTCTCCCTCTCACAAACTACCCATTATTCATCCTCACAAACTGACCACCTATTCTTGACCAACTAAAGATAACTCCTTGCCTTTTTTAGAACATGAATAGGGATGACTAAAGAAAGTTCTAAACCCCTACCAATCTCCCTTATCAACTCAATATAATCTAATAATGCTTGTTTGAATCTTGACAAGGATGTAACAGGATAAACATAGTCTTGCCAAGGGGAATTATAGGACTAATTTGAATGCAAAGGAGACTAATATTGGTCATACACAGGAGTGGGAAGAGGGCAAAGGCCATGATAGGGATGATAGGTTTTTTTAGGGCCACTTTGGGGGAACACATAAACATTGTTAGCTTGATAAGTGTGATGTTGAGGTAGAGAATAAGCATGTTGATGAAAAGATGATTGCTTAAACATACCAAACAATGATGATTAAGCACTTGGACTATTTAAACTAGTTGATAGATGTTCAGAGTCACCATTGATGTTTGTTGAATGCCTCTAAAGGCTGATATGTAGAAGAACAACACAAAAAATCCTTTTGCTATTTTGGACCTTAGTCCCACCAGGCATGCCAAAAATTATTATAGCATAGAATTGCACCCTTTGTGGGAGAGTTTCTCAGGCTCTCTCACTCGTAGCTACAAGCATTGGGACAGCCTCAGGCTGTGGGTATCCTGTAGTGAGGTTGAACCTCTAGGCTTTCTAATGAGGCTAGTTCCTGAGATGCTTTACTTCAGCCATCTTATTTCCCATGCTAAAATCTATTGTTGACTAATTAAAAGGGATAGGAGGATAACATAAAAAGGAAATATAAGATAAGGGAGGTGATGCACCAAATAGAGAGTGATCCACATTCAGACTGGGAAACTTAATGACTACTATTGAACTTAAATAAGACTCAAAGCTGCAAGCATGAGTAGTTGTGTGGAGGTCAAAGGGGAGGATACACTTTGAAGGGTAGGAAGGAATAGGTCTACAAAAGAGACACTATAAGTTGTAGATGCATCAAAGGCTAACACATCACACAACCTACAAGAAACCAAGAAAACTAAAGTGAGGTGCATAGAGAAATCATAGGTGCTGAGAGAAAAACATACATTCTACAAGTTAAACTCCAATAATGCACACTTTACTTCAACAAAAATCAGAGAGTTGTCTTGTATTACTTCAAGAGAGTGTTACAAGGAAACTTTGACAGAGTAACTCTATCACCAATCGAGGGATCTCTTTTTAGGCTCAAAATCATATATATATAGCAAAAAGGGATGAGAGAAGAGGGGGTTTGCATGAGAAAATGGAGAGAGAGGTCGTAAATGGCTATAACCACCACTATATCCTTGAACTCTTTTTGCCTTTAGAGCACACAACTACTTGACCATGAAATGAACCATCCAAGATCACTGTAAATCTCCTTGATCCCTTCATGCATCCAAGTCTCCCTTTTTAGAGCTGAGAGAGCCATGTCATGGGTAGTTGCATGTTCTCACCAAGTGTACATGATTTGATCTCTTGCATTTAAAATATGGTGTGCTCCTTAATATTGTTTTGGACTTATATATTTTCTATTAAAATTGATACCCCACTTGGATTTTTGCATGTTCATCGATCTGCTTGTGCATGGATGCCCACAGGTCATCAATCTCCAATGAGTTGAATGTGTCTTTGACACTTTTCATGCACACTTTTGCCCTTGAGATTCGCTGACCCCTTTGACCTCCACTCATCATTGATCTTCAATGTAAGATTGATTATGTACAATCAGATCCAACTCTTGAAATGATGCCATGCATCATCTTTGCATTTGGCCAAAGACCCCTTTGATAGCTTTTAAATGCCAATGGCTATTTTATGAGCTTGATCTTTGACACTGGCATGAATGTCATGTTCCTTTGGAATTTTCTTTTAGACAATTTGTCCACGACTTATTGCTTCAGCATTTTTGACTTGAAAGAATTCATTCAGACTTCTCTCCTGAAATAAATTCTTTGACTTTTTGCCTTGAATGATTCCTTTGGACAAAATGTCTAAAGGAAATTATGTCTTCAAGCTTTTCTTTCAAAACTTATTTTTGTGGACAATTCTCTTGAAAGAATTCACTACTTCTCTTTGGCTTTGAATAATTTTTTTTGAAAAAGGACCCTTAGGTTTCTTGTAAAGTGCCCTGTTTTCCACTTGAAATGCCCTTTTTGAAAGGAAAGTACCCTTCAACCTTCTTGAAAATGATCTCTTTTTGGAGAAGTGCCCCTTCAGATTTTTTGCAATGAACCTTTGGTTCTTTGAAAAAGACCCTTAGAACAAAATGTTTTTCCCCTTTGCCTTGAAAAATATATTTTTGAAAACTTTTGCTTAGTACACTTTCTAAGAGAAAAATCCTTCAGGCCTTTTATTTTAGACAAAATATTTGAAAGAATTCAACACTAACACTTAGCCAAAAAGGGTCCCAAAAGAAAAGAAACACTTAGTCCCCACAAAGTCTGAAAGAATGAACAAGTAAAGACTTAGCTGAATAAAAGATTTTTCACTTAGCTTCTACCCTGCAGGCTTATGTTTGAACACTGTTGTTGGATCCTTAGAAAACCTTGCTTGGATCCTCTCTATTTTAAAATGTTGGATCCATTTCTATTCCTTTGATATTTTGCTTCATCAAACCATGCAAGAGCTTTATATGTGGGCCAAAAATGACCAACATCTTTGGTGGCTCACAGGGGTTACATGCCTATCGATGCAAGAGAACCTAAACCATGTTGCCTTGTCTAGTATATTGGGCAAGGAGTCATTAGCCTCTACAACTGAGCTAATCTGAAATTGGATACAAGGCTAACCCTTTCTATAACTTCCTCTTGAAGTAACAAGGATAACAAGAACAAAATAAACATTGCACCAAAGTAACTTAGGGAAGGGAAACACACAACTAAAAAGATGTGCACAAGGCACTTGGATACAAGCATGAAAACTATTTTAATATGTACAGGGCTGAAATTTACAAATACCCCCCTCTTGGGTCAAATGGAAAACTATGAATACCATTCACTTGTAACAAACCAAGATGAAAAATACCTTTCTTTGGGGGTACTAGAACTGGTAAACTAGACAGCTTTATGGCTAATCCTTTTGATGCACTCTCCAATAGATGGAATTGAATAAACATGTCTCTAATGTAGACATACTGGTCCATGTCCTCCAAGCTTGGTTCATGTTGGACCGGAGGGGATTTTTCAATATTCTCATTTGATGGCTCAATTTTGTGCTCTGAATCAAGCACAACATGTGATGGCTCCTTTGAATTGGTACTTGGCTGACTGTCTAAACTTAAGTATAAAATCTCTAAGTCATCCCAAAAGGTAGATTCCTCTTGGTCATTCGAGAAAATGCCAACTTCAACTTCATATTTTCTCTGCTTATTTTGAAAGGGGCCATATGGTAGTTCATCAATCCACCTAAGGCCTAACATGTCATATTTTTTTGGCTCTAGATCTAACCGTTCCCCCTCATTCTTAAAGACATCAGTACTACCTTCAATGGACAATTCATCTTGAGATTGGTCAGCTTCTTCAACTTGATTGGTGAGTTCATCCTCATACTATGGAGGAGGCATAGGCTAGTTTAGAACCTCTACCTAATCCATAAAGTCATGGTACATTTGCTACCATACTTCATCTTGATACTCTTAGGACCAAATAAAATCCTCTTTTCTCTCAACTACATCCTGAATACACACCTCTTTAAGTATGAAGGCATCATTACTACCTTCAGGATCTAATTCATCAATGTCAAAGCCATGCCACAATAGTTGGTCTAAACCTGATTTTTCCTCCCTTTTTTGGAGTGGACTGCCTATCATGATATCCTCATCATAGACACTTGCATCTTCCTCTTTAGGCTCAAATTTGACTCTAAGCTCCTCCTCTATTCCTTTCAAAATAGGCTCTTCTTCTAAGAGGGAGATGGTGGGAAAGTGAATAAGTTCATTTTGCTCGCAGCTTAAGAGAGTGTCTTTCCAACTAGGTACTTTGAGTGGTCTCTTTGGTGGTTCTTGAAGGAGGAAGAAAGAGTCTTGGAACTCTTGTAGGGCAAGCTCATGGAGCTGAGCTAACACCTCTTTTTTATTTTCTTCAACCACTAACTCCTCCTTCTATTGAACTGGTTCTTGGGCCACCACAACTGACACCTCTTCCTTCTTCTCTTTGCCTTTCTAAATTGATTTCCATGATGGAAATGTGTAGGGAACATCCACCTTTTCTTCTTTTTGAATGGGTATAGGAGAGGGTGGTTTCATAAGAGAGGGCGTGACATAATCAGGGTAAAAGGTGTAAGAGAAGATCCACAATGGAAGGATTCATGTTTTTGAGTGGGAATGGGCATTGGGGTAGGAGAGGGAAAATGTATTGGCTCTTGGAAAGGAGAGGACACATAAGACTGATCTAAATGAGCCTATTGATTTTCATAAGATATCAATACACTTTCTGAATCTTGGGCAATGCTTCTCAACCACACCTTATTCTTCCTCTCACAAACTACCCATTGTTCATCCTCACAAAATGACCACCTGTTCTTGACCAACTGAAGAGAATTCCTTGCCTCTTGTAGAACATGAATAGGGATGACTGAAGAAAATTTTAAACCCCTACCAATCTCCCTTATCAACTCAATATAATCTGATAATGCTTGCTTGAATCCTAACAAGGATGTAATAGGATAAACATAGTCTTGCCAAGGGGAATTATAGGATTGATTTGAATGCAAAGGAGACTAATCTTAGTCATACGCAAGAGTGGGAGAAGGGAAAAGGCCATGATAGGGCTGATAGGTTTTTTGAGGGCCACTTGGGGGGAACACATAAACATTGTTAGCTTGATAAGTGTGATGTTGAGGTAGAGAATAAGCATGTTGATCAAAAGATGATTTCTTGAACATACCAGACAATGATGATTAGGCACTTGGACTATTTAAATTAGTTGATAGATTTTCGGAGTCACCATTGATGTTTGTTGAATTCATCTAAAGGTTGATATGCAGAAGAACAACACCAAAAATCCTTCTGCTATTTTAGACCTTAGTCCCATCGGGCATGCTAGAAATTGTTGTAGTTTAGAATTACACCCTTTTTGGGAGAGTTTCTCAGGATCTCTCACTCCTAGATACAAGCATTGGGACAACCTCGGGTTGTGGGTATTCGATAGTGAGGTTGAACCTCTAGGCTTTCTAATGAGCCTAGTTCCTCAAATGCTTCACTTTAGCTCTTATTTCCCATGATAAAATCTATCACTCACTAAGGAAAAGGGATAGGAGGATAACATAAAAAAGGAAATCTAAGCTAAGGGAGGTGATGCAACAAATATAGAGCAATCCACATTCAGACTAGGAACCTTAATGACTACTACTGAACTTAAACAAGACACAATCTAGTTGATCTTATTTCAAAGCCACAAGCATGAGTAGTTGTGTGGAGGCCAAAGGGGAGGATGCACTTTGAAGGGCATGAAGGAATAGGTCTGCAGGAGAGACACTATAACTTGTAATGCTTCAAAAAGGCACCAAAGGCTAACACATCACACAACCTATAAGAAACTAAAAAAAGTAAAGTGAGGTGCATAGATAAATCATAGGTGATGAGAGAAAAACATACATTTTACAAGTTAAACTCCAATAATGCACACTTGACTTCAATAAAAATTAAAAAGTTGTCTTGTATTTCTTCAAGAGAGTGTTACAAGGAAATTTGGACAAAGTAACTCTATCACCAGTTGAGTGAGCTCTTTTTAGGCTCAAAAGCCTGTATATATAGCAAAAAGGGATGAGAGAAGAGGGGGATTACATGAGAAAATGGAGAGAAAGGTCATAAATGGCTGTAACCACCACTGTGTCCTTGAACTCTTTTTGCCTTTAGAGCGTGCAACTGCTTGACCATGAAATGAACCATCCAAGATCACCGTAAATCTCCTCAAGCCCTTTGTGCATTCAAGTCTCCCTTTTTGGAGCTGAGAGAGCCATGTCGTGGGTAGCTGCATGTTCTCACCAAGTGTACATGGTTTGATCTCTTACATTTAAAACCTGGTGTGCTCTTTACTATTATTTTGGACTTATATATTTTCTATTAAAATTGATACCCCCTTGGATTTTTGCATGTCTATCAATCTACTTGTGCATGGCTGCCTACGAGTCTTCGGTCTCTTGCTAGTTGAATGTGTCTTTGACACTTGTCATGCACACTTTTGCCTTTGAGATTTTTTGACCCCTTTGACCTCCACTCATCATTGATCTTCAATGTAAGATTATTTATGCACCATCGGATCTAGCTCTCGAAATTCTACCATGCATCATCTCTGCATTTGGCTAGAGACCCCTTTGACAAATTTTGAATACCAATAGATATTTTATAATCTTGATCTTTGACACTAGAATGAATGTCATGTTCCTTCGGACTTTTCTTTTTAAATAATTTCTCTGTAGCTTATTGCTTCGGCATTTTTGACTTGAAAGAATTCATTCAAACCTCTCTCCCAAAAGAAATTCTTTGAATTTTTGCCTTGAACGATTCCTTTAGACAAAAAGTCTGAAGGAAATTATGTCTTTGGGATTTTATTTTATAACTTATTTCTGTGAACAATTCTCCCAAAAGAATTCATTACTTCTCTTTCACTTTGAACAATTTTCTTCGAAAAAGGACCCTTGGATTTCTTGTAAAGTGCGCTATTTTCCACTTGAAATGCCCTTTCCAAAAGGAAAGTACCCTTTTACCTTCTTCAAAATGATCCCTTTTTGGAGAAGTGCCCCTTTAGAATTTTTGTAATGAACCTTTGGTTATTTGAAAAAGACCCTTCGAACAAAGTGTTTTTCCCCTTTGCCTTGAAAAAGATATTTTTTGAAACTTTTGCTTAGTACACTTTCTGAGAGAAAAATCCTTTGGGCCTTTTGTTTAGGACAAAATGTCTGAAATAATTCAACACTTAACACTTAGCCAAGAATGCTCCCAAAAGAAAAGAAACACTTAGCCCCTACAGAGTCTGAAAAAATGAACAAGTAAAGACTTAGTTGAATAAAATATTTTGCACTTAGCTTCTAGCCTGCAGGCTTATCGTTGAACACTATTGCTGGATCCTTAGAAAACTTTGCTTGGATCCTCTCTATTTAGAAATGTTGGATCCATTTATACGTCTTTGATCCACTACTTCATCAAACCATGTAAGATCTTTATATTAGGGCCAAAAATGGCCAACAGTAGCCTTAAAGTTTTCTCCTTGAGGATCTCCCATGATTTATGGTGTTACTTGTAAACCATAAAGTTCTCCCACCCACTTTTCAAATCCTTTATCAACTTTTGACCATGATGTATAATGAATGATGACTATAAGCTTCTAAAAAGGAAAAGAAAGTATTTTGACTAGGGGAGATGGAGTGGAACTTTTCACAAATTATTTTTGAAGTTCAAAAAAGATGTCTTGCTCAGTTGGGTCAATAGGTTCAAAAAGTTTTATAGTTTTTTTGGAGCTAGAAGGGATTTGAGTTCTCATTCATAGAAGAGTTTGAGTGAGGGTGAAGGGAGCTGAATATCAGATTCTTGAGTATATGGTGGCCAAATAGGCACTCTTTGAAATGGTTCAAAAACATATTTATCATGGGTATGAGGATCCTCTTATCCCTTTGTATCATATTATTTTACTATTTTAACTACGAACTCCTCTACTACTACTTCTACCTCCAATGGTTGGTGTGAATCAATTATAGTCATTTCTTCAGTTGTTGCAAGTGATATTTCTATTATTTCAAGTGATATATATGTTGTTTCAAGTGATATCTATATTGATATAGGTGATGTTCCAACTTCTTATATAGATAAACTTAATATTTTTGGCAAGCTCCTTCCCAAGTAACTTATTTCATGTTGCATACAAATACTTCCACCTCCTTTCTATATTTTACCCTGTCTTGCATAGTGTTAGTTTAAAAGGGTTTTTTTTATTTTGTTTATTTTAATTTGTATAAATTTGAAGTCTAAACTTAGAAATCAATGAATTTACTCTGGGAAATAAATTTTGACTAGAAAGCAATAAATTTTATTTCTATGAAAGTAGGAAATCTTATAATAGAAACCAAGATATTTTACTTCCATGAAAACAACAAATTTTATAGTATAAAGTAGGAAAAAATTATTTTATGAAAGTACAAAACCTTCTACTATAAATCAATAAATTTTACTTCTACGAAACCAGGAAACTTTATACTAGAAAGTAAAAAAAATTACCCGACTTTTAAAGACTCTAACACTTGACATCTTCCTTGGCAATGACTCTCAAATGACTAGAAAAATCAACTTCTCAATTAAACTGATGTATTCCAATCATTTTACACCAAAAATGATGGTTGTTAATGATGTGGTCACTTAGTTTATTGATAATGATGTGGTCACTTTGGTAAGGTATTAGTATTGTATATGGACACTAGACTCTTGGAAAAGCTAAATTACTAATGGTTTCATATAGGAAACACACTTTGCATAAATGTAAATGACAAAAGGTAAACACATTTTCATGAAATGGAAATTACATAAAAGAAATCAATATTATTTTGGAAGCTTCTTATAATTTTAACTAAAGATATTTTATCAATCACACATATGAACAATTGCTTGCAATGAGATCAACTATAGAAACTTAAATACACATATTTAAAGCTAAAATGTAAAAACACAATAGAATTGAAAGATATACTTAACGGATGCCATTATCACAATAAATCCTTATGAGTGGCCCCTCCTCGATTAGACTTGTGCTCAAATCCCCTCCTCGATTACGAATATCTTAACTTAAATCACTTCAATTGCATTGATCAATTCTATAGCAATAAAATGATTGCTACAATAAAGTTACAAAGATTACAATAGCTCTGTTACTTCTTACACACTTTCTATATTTTATATGCTAGCTATCACTTGTAACTCCTCTCCTTATATAAGGGAGGCAAATATTTATTTTATAAACAAAGACATAATGAGTTACAACCATAAGATCTCACCTTGCATAAATTAGATGGAGATAAGAAGGATATTATAATGGCTAAAAACAAATTACCATACAATCTAATGATGAAAACATGGTTTAATGGAGTTCCCATATAGCTATAACAACTTCTCATCATGTTTCATGATTGTTTGAGTCCGTTGAATGCATTGGAAGATAGTTGGAGATGATAGTTGGAATTTATATTACATTCTATAAAACTTCCATGTATAGTCATTATTGTGGATGGTCTCAACTAGTTACTATGGGTGCCTAGGGTAAGTGGTTGTGAGTGATTCCTAGTTGTTGTGGACACTTTGTGTCTCCAATTCCAAACCAATCAAAGGTTGTGGGTGTATCTATGAAAGTGGTTGCGGGTTGCTAAACATAAAAAAAAAAGTATATTTCCCATTCCACTTTAGCCATGAAAATATCAAACCATTATGAAACCATTAAACTACATTATAAAACCTAGAAGTAACACATTAAACTCAAGACTTACTTTACATGCATGCGCACACACATATGAATATATTATGAATCTTAAGAATACAAATAATATGAGAAAATGAACTATTTGGGAAAGGATTACATACACAGATGAGACCATTTTTGGGTCTCATTAGTGAACTCAATAGCGCACTCTCATATCAAGTTAGGTCATGTATAGTGTAAGGAATAATATTAAAACTTGTGAAAGATAATATTTTTTGGCGATTCATGTTTCAAGAGCTGCAATGATGTGATGACATTAGTGTGAATTTAAGCACGTTTAAAATACTAGTTTAATGTTTTCTTTCTTTATTTTAAAAGGATTCTTAAAAATACAACCATATGAATCATTTTCAAATTTTATTGACCATATAATAAATCATCATTTTATATTTTTTGATTATTACTGTTTCTTTTCATATTTGTAACTTCACCTAAGTTATAATAGTTTAAAATAATAAAAATCCATATCCCCTACCACTTCCCCTAATTACTTCTTTATAATTAGAAAAAGAAATTATTATAACAAGTATCATGATATGTATTTAATACCTACTATTGAAAGGAATAATATAAAATATAATATAATAGATTCATTTATTGTAATATTTTTTGGTCTGGAAAGACATAATGTTTGAACTTGTACAAGATGCTAATATCCTTATTCCATAAAATTTATAATAATACGATTCGTGAGATATTAACCTCACAAACAAATTACATTAACTAAAAATATGAAATGCAAAAAATAAAACTTATATTAGTATTGGGCATTGCTTTTCTATGACACCCTACCCACTCATGTTTCTATTCCATATAAGTAAATAGGAAATATATAAGCGGGTGAATAGATTATTCATTCCATATTATTCTATTAATAAACTATCAATCGAGCAACCCCATGCTCAACATGAGATATATATTTTTAAAAACTTTCTACTTTACATATCATTGTTCAAGTCCCATCTATGCCATATTTGTAAGCCCAAATACATATGAGTCCTTCCTAATTTTATTCTAAACCATAGACTATGAATAAACCAAGATCATAAGGTTGACGCTAGTTGTAAGGATCATTAATCATTACATCCTTATTCACTTATCACACTATCTCATTAACACCACTTAATTCCACATCATCCAAATTTACACATGTTATCTCATTAACTTTCAATTTCAATAAATCACCATATTACATTACATTTTACCTTACTAAGATCTTAGTTTTATGGTACTGTAAGTGTAAAAATAGTTACAGGTATTGTAGAAATTATTTAGGAGTAGACATGCACTGAAACCAATATATGGATTTTAAAAACTATAAAATTTACACTTTTAGAAGAAATCTAGAAGATTTAAATGAAAAACCAAATTAAAAATATATTTATAGAATATTTTTTATTGGTTTTAAAGTGCCTAAAAATTCTCTACATTTGTTGCAACTTCTTGCCCCTAACTACTACCCATCTCTAAAAAAATTTCTCCTATGCATTTGCTGCTCTTATTTTTCAAGAAAAGAATCTATTTTTTACAATTCAATAAATTTTCACTTGCATGAAATGACAAAATAATTATAATTCACCCTCTATAAAACCACCCTCTAAATTTAATCTTGATACCACATTTTTATATCATCATATGTATCTTAATAGTTTTACCACATTGTCTTTATTATCCAAGACCATCTCAACCTCATAAATATCACATTATCACTAGTTAATTCAAATACACATATGATATCACTTTGTCATACTGTGTGTGTGTGTTCCACTTTAGATTCCATATCATTATGCTAGACATGTTACTATTTTATTCAAGTTTTTAAACTTTTGCTACAACATCAAACAAACACATAGGCATCAAGATAACTGCACAATAGACACACGCTAACATTAATGTTAGCTTTCTCAGTAGTTACCTTTAAGTCCAATTGCGTAGACCGCTAATGGTCTAAACACTATATGTCAATCACTTTAATTGACATGGGTATGTCCAAAAGGTGTTCCATATATGATTGATAATAATTACAACTGGTCGCAATGGTCACCATATTAAAAATTAATAGACCATTTCTTTTCCAATTAATTTTTCATTTAAATATATAAATATAAAGGCTTCTAATATTTATTAAGAATGAAATGCTAGTTTAAAATACCAACAAGTAGTAAATTCCATAGGTTTTCAAATTAGTAGGTCATATAATTTTTCATCAGTTAATCTTTCAAATATATGAAAATTTTCCTATATAAAAAAATAATTTAAATTGACAATCCCAAAAAAAAGGTAGAAATCAATTTTTTTTAATTGACTGATAAGATTAAGTTGAAATCCAAACATGCTATATATTATTCAAACCCAAAAAATTAACAGATCGTATATTTCTCAAGTACCTAGAAGTAATGCGAAGCATTCTGCAAGTGTTCAAGGTGATGTCCTCCAACCACAGTTTTCTCCTTTCTGATCTTTCTCACTCAGAGGACATTTATCCAAATGCATCCCCCTCCACTAATCCATATTAGTTCTTCCCCCAAACTAAACAAAGGCATCCCTCATAATGTTGGATCTGCCACATAAATTAAAAACTTCCCCCTGTCCAAGTCCATTACGTTGTTTTTAATGTTTTTAAAACTCCCCGTATCACACTTCTTATTTATTTATTTTATTATATATTTGGGGGTTGAATATTTCAATGGTCTTATTCAAACTTATTCTCTCCATTAAATTAAATTTAGCTTAGCCCATGTGGCTTTCAATATTATAACTTATTCTATCATTTTTCATTAGTTTGTTAATTATGGAAATTGAATAGTTATGTTGGTAAAATCTTAATAAATCTCAAAATATATATGTCAAATAATTTCAAAGCACGTTTTTCTTATTGAAAAATTTAAAATAAAAATATTGTAATTATTATAATTTAATGTCTTTGATATAAGTCAATTATACTCCCAGAGACCGATTAAGGTGGCAAGTGTGACTAACAAATAAAGAAATTTCTAGGACACATTTAAATCATAGAATGTTTAGTAGTTAGTAACTTCCTTGATTCTAACATAACGGTCACACATGAAGAATATTTAAGAGATCTAGAGTATGGGCCACTTTAATTATTACACATATTTCCTTTGGAAACTATTACAATTTACAATCTATAATTTAAATTTATAATTTATAATTTATAATTTATATTTTAGAATTTATGAATAAATATTACCAATGTTGGGCAGCGTAACCATAAATCTAAGTAAGACATCTATCTCATATCTATGAAAGGAACAGGGCATGTTAAGCACACACATGTTAAAAGGAATTTCTCAATACTTAGCTCAATCACAAAATAAATATATAAACCAAGATATATTATAAAATATATCAATATATATTTTTTATTTATATATTGAGATAAGTAGCCTTGCCTCAAAAATTGAAAAGGATTAAAACAAGGCTAATGTGGTTGTGCACCTAGTGGGTGCCTTTCAAAATTCATCACTAATTGTGGCACATTACATGATCCATAACCAAAAATTTATTAAATATCTTACCAATGCTTGATTATCATATAAGAGTTAAAATAATGAACTTGAGAAGGTTTTATATAAGCTTATTATGTAAGAACCTATGTAGCTTGTATCTATCAATCTCTCTTCGATAACATCCTCCCTCTTTTTGGGTAAAGAAAATTGTTGCGTAATTGTGCACTGAGTAAACCCGTTAAATGGTTAAACCAAATTAATAATATCCAATATTAATTTCAATATAACTGTCAAATTAATTTTTGAAATATAAACAATGAAACTAATTTGAATCCATTTGATGCTAAACATTATAAGCATGTCAACATCCTTTCACAATATTGTACTCAACCAAGTAAAATTTAATTGAATGCTACATAAGCAATCAATCATTAACGTTATTAAATATAAATAGTTCCAACTAATTGAGGAGTAGTGTTCATAAGCAAGCCAAATTTTATTAATTCTTAATCAATAAAACAAATCAATTCTAATTTTGCATGAAATCACAATAACTCTATAAATTCTATTTTATGTTTAAATAAACACATCAATCTCATTTGATAGTCAATCAATTAAATATGTCAATTTTATTTGATGTTAGATAAAATAAACACATCATTTCCTTTTGATGTTAAAAAACATCTATATCATTTTAAATAATCATTGCTACTAAACATTTGTTAATTTCAGTTTGTTCAAAACATGAAATACTAGTTAAATGAGCCATCCTACAAAATTAATTTATAAAAAAAAAAAATCCATGTGGCTCACAATACCAATAAGTACAACATAAAATAGATAAATAGTCTATTATTAAAAATGGGGTGTAACATTGAGTGTGTACAACACACTTTTGGGGGGAGAATGATCCAAACATGCAACTTAATCCAAGCAAACCTGCAATGAACATGACACAATCAATGTTTATATATAATGAAAATGAATCTTTTAAAACTTTAAAGAGCAAGGAAGGAATACACTTGTAATTGGATGAATTATGATGCACCCTATGATGTTGTTGGAGATGATGTTTCATGTTGAAGTATTAGAGAACTATCCTTCTTATGGAAGCATTGGAAAATTAGCCTTCATGGTAAATAATTTGGGGAATCGGGGGTGATCATGTCCCAATGGAGAAATAAATTAAGGCAAGGTCCATGGGATTGGAAAATAATCAACCCTCAAGAGAAGTGTTAGGTTGTTGAATGACATTGAAACTCAACCATGCTATTCATTTCACTGATCTTAAATCTCAAGATGAAAAGGGGAGGCTATTTTATGTTCATGAATCAATTGTTATATATGGACTTATATATTCAATATGTAACATTTAGTACTATCAATGTGCTCTTAAGTAGAAAATTGTAATAGTGTGTGTGCATGAAGAATTTTTAGGCCCATAATATGATCCAATTCTAATGCCAACATGATATAGAATGATAATATCTATATCATCTCATTTTTTCACAAATTTGAATTAAAAAAATATATAAGTTATGTCCCTATCAAATGCATGCATGTTCCCCAAAGTCTATTCCAGTCTACAAACATTTGTCTTATAATTTGAACCAAACTGATAATATGAACTTTTTGAATCGTGTAATCTATCTCAAAATATAAATTTTATGTAAATGGAGGCTTAAATATCTATGATAATCCCATTAATATTCCCCCATTTTTAGGTGAGTATGTAGTTTGTAAATTAATCATACCCAAATAAAATATTTAACTACATCATGTTATGTGGAAAGATGTAATCATTTAAAACATGTATTAACGTGTGGATAATATGTCATTATAATAGTGAATATGTCATGAAATCATTTATGAAACATGCAATGTAAATCATACAAGTTGTAACATAAGAACAAGATTATTAAATGGTTAGCCAAAATCTAAAATAAATGGAAATGTTAAATAATCTATTTTAATATACTTTAGATGAGCTATCTCAGAAAGAGTAAAAAAGTAAAGAATGAAATTCCAAACAATGTACCTTCACTTACTCTTTTTGTAGATTGGATAATGTTCAAATTGATCATGATTGTAGTTTCAAAGGCTTGATTTAGGCACGTCGGTGATTCAAAGGCACTTCTCCTTACAATGTTGATGTTTGTTTGATTGGCTTGATGAGTTGAAGCTTTGATGGATATTCTATGGATGGAATTTCATTGTATATTTCAAGCTAAATGTAAATGTATATGAATGCCTCCATTTATAGATTTGGTTTGATTAATGAAAACCATTGATCTTGGTTTGAGATCAATGGTGGAGGATGATTGAATTGATGGGAGATTATTAATTTATTTAGTGGAAATATTAGGAGTGGGAAACAAGAGGGGACATTAAACCCATGGAGGATTAAATATCATTATTTAATTTTATAGTGGAGGTTAGTAGGATTTGAAGTGGATTATTAAATTTTGAGATAAGAATATTTGGATTATAAAATTTAGATGATGGGGGACAATGAAGCTTGTAACATCATTGAAATTTAGAAATAAGGATATTTGGATTATAAAATTTAGATGATGGAAGTTAGGTGGAGCTTGTGACATCATTGAAATTTATAAATAATAATCTTTGGATTATAAAATTCAAATGATGGGGGATAAGGAAAGCCTGTGGCATCATTGAAATTTGGAAATTGGAAGGGATAATAAGATGATGTCATGATGTGGGGATTATTTGATTATTAGATTTTGATAATTATGGATATTTAAAATACATGGAATTAGCGAAGGATTATTTAATTAATTTGGGTTAATTATCTAATAGAATAGGATGTGAATTTTATGGTATTAGAGGTGGTTATGGAAGAAATGATTTAATTGGTTAAGGGATTATGAATAGTGAAGGGATGTTAGTGTGAATAAATGAATGATTAGTAAAATTTGCTATGAAGTGTCTAATTTCAAGTGTATACATTTTTACCCTCTTTGATAAGGAATTATGAGACATGATGAATAGAGTAACATACTTTTAAATAAAGAAGAAGTCAAAAACAATATGGATGAAAAATTAGATGACGATAATGAAAGAATGTAATGGATGATGAAGAAAGAATGTGATGGATGATGCCCACTCAAGAGGACATGTGGGGATGATGGATAAACATGGGCTCTTGAAAAATAAATAAATAATATAGAATGAAAGAATCAATGGGTGGGTGATGAAGAAAGAGGGGTTGAGATGTAGGATGTGATGATGAGATTAATCCATGGATGCACTTAATCCACTAAAGTTAATGCTTGCATGCTTTATTTTTTGATGATGATGGATTGAGTTACTCCAAGTAGGATTATTTTGAAAATGTATATCCTAAGATAAGATACACACTTTGATTTTCCCCAAATAGGGCAGATGTGGGAAAAATATTCAAATGATGGAGTAGCAAGCTTGATTTTCCTGAAGTAGGGTGAAAGTTTTAAGGTTAGATGGATAACTAATTTATTGAGTGATTTGAAAGCATAGATAAATTTTTTAACCTATTTAATGGATTAATAATGAGATGAGGGGAATGGGAATACAAATGAAGAATGGTCTAGCTTACCTTAGAAACCCCATGTAACTGAGCATTTCCTACATGGTCCAAATGGACCTCACTCATGCCAAATGTAGTTATCCCTTTAGGAAGGTATGAGTATGGATGTGATGAAGGAATGGATGAATTTAACCCAAGGATGAAATTAACTCATTTGAGATAATGCCTTTTTTTTTTTTTTTGATGATGGTGAATTGATTTGCCCCAAGCAGGTCAGATTCGAGATAAGTTGCAGACTTTGATGTGTCCCAAAGTAGATGAAAGCTACAAATTTGGATTATAATCATTGGTTTAGGAGTTAAGTGATTAAAATAAATTATGAATGATCATATTTATGAATACTTAAAAGGTGTGATAAGATGACACAAACATATGTATGAATGTATATATCGAATTTTCAAAGAATGAAGAAGCCACAAAAAACTAGGCATATGAGGATGCCCCAAAGTGATGAAATAATTATTTGAAAAATGACACGATGATGTGCTAATTGGTATCAATCTAAGATGAATATGTATTGGATATGCATCTTGTCTTACCACCTTTACCTCTAAGTTATTTAAGAAACCAATTTCACGTAATAAGTATGGACTTACTCCATCATAGGAGTCATGGATCTTAGTACATAAAATGACCAATGTCATTGAGAACAACACAACCCATGGGATGACATGAAGGTAAATTTATTGATGCTAAGTGAGAAACTAAAAAAATATGATTAGAATAAGAAAAAGAGTTTCTTATGCACAACATGAAGAAACATGGAAATGCAAGATGTAGATGTATCAAGTAGTGAACTTGATTGGGTTTCATGCATTGAAGAATTAAGTGGAGGACATGGGTAAACATGGATGTTAAATAAGTACAAGACAGTGATTGGACCTTTATTGTTGATGATATTATGGATGAAAGAGTGTGAAGAGGATAATGAAGTTACAGAGAAATGGATGATGGTGAGGATGAATAACTAGGTGGTACTGAGTATGAGTGCTTACTTGGATAAGAAGAAAAGGAAATTATGGAAGGCTTTTCAAAGGATAAATAGATTTAAAGGAGTTGTTGTTGGGAATGAGGATTGATATGCAATTTTTAATTAAACCAAGTGAAATCAAGGAAGATGAGAAAAATAAAATGAAATGAAGAAATGAGATGAAGAACAAAATGTAGAAGATGGGGGTGAAAGGAGGAAGATGAAAAACACAAAGATTAGGGAATTGAAAACATCTATAATGGGATTTTCATTGTTGTGTAGGGGAACAATATGATGAGATATGTGGTAAAAAATGAAAATGGTGAAAATAGGTCTAAAGTAGACTGAGGAGAAAATGAAATGGTGAGGAAAATTAAGGATAAGGAAAATCATGGAAAAAATGGAAATGGGCGAGTAAATGAGTGAAATAAGGAGACAAAAATGATGATAAGAGAGTGAAGAAGAAATTGGTATCATGATCAACAAGTGTTGATAGGAAAAGTGATGGTGAGTAAGGTGATGAGCTAAATTTCAGATCAAATGGTAGCTTTAGAGATGAAAATGGAATGGAAAATGTCAAATGGGTTAAAATAAGAGGGGTAAAGTAGAGGATTGGTAGAGATGGAGGCATGACATGAAGAAGGTTGTCAATCATCTTGTTAAAAGAGATTTATAGGTTGGAAACTTGATTAAAATAGATTGACAGGATGAAAAGGATGAGGTGATGGGTATTGATGAGTAGTGATCGTGTGAGTAATTTATTATGGAGGAGGAATGAAATAAAATATTAGGGATGATAATGTAAATGAATGGTAAGAATGATAATAATACTAGCATAGCTTACCTCATAAACCCCATGTAACTAAGTGCTACCTACATAGTCTAAATGGACCTCAAGCTAATGTAGTTCTCTTGAAAGGGGAGGGATGATGATGATTAAAATATGATGATTAATGTTGATTTTAATTTTATTTTTAAAATAGGGATGAACTAATTGGGTTTGAAAATGGATGTTAAGGTGTGGATATATTTTTCAAGGAGAATAGACTATTATTTTAGTGCACCTCCTCATATACTTTAAAACCTAATTTTTGATGTAGTACAGAATGGTGTGCACCATGATACAAAATGCCATGATGACTTAGCCACAATGTGCATAAGGATTGAATCCAGATCCAATAAACAAATGAGACAAATACACCATGACAAAAAAATTAGGATAATATTGTTGTCTTGTGTTGATAGATGGACTCAAGTACAAGAATGAGAAATCACCATGATGACCCTATTAACACATATGGACTGATTCAAGGCATAATAAGAAAATTAAACAAGCAAGCAAAAACACACAAACCTAAAAATCTAAGCAACATAAATCATCTTGTAATTAATCAAGTCAAAATCCTTGCATGAAAGCTCAATAATATAGCTGGATGGTGCCCCAAAAAACTATGCATGCAAGGGAGTGGATGTGGAAACAATATTCCTGATGAAGTGACTGTGATCTGGGTCAAAATTGATCAAGGATTTAAACCCAACCTGACCCTATTAACACATATGGAATGATTCGAGGCACAACAAGAAAATTAAACAAGCAAGTGAACACACACAAACCTAAAAATATAAGCAACATAAATCATCTTGTAATTAATCAAGTTAAAATCCTTGCATGAAAGCTCAATAATATAACTATATGGTGCCCCAAAAAAGGATGCATGCAAGGGATTAGATGTGGAAACAATGTTCCTAATGAAGTGACTATGATCTGAGTCAAAATTGATCAAAGATTTAAACCCAACCTAAAACAAGAGTGCTCATAATAACTCTAGGTTTATATCACTAATTTTTTGTGTTTTATAGATTTTACTATGTTCTTAGATTTTTGGAATAAATATTTACAAAAAGGTGTCCAAGATGTGTGTATATGAGATAATGACAAATGAAAAATTGAATCTAGCAGCAGGTGTTGAAAGAGATATGAGATATGAAGGAGGAATGAATTGATGTATCCAAAATGAAGCTCTTCAAGGATCACAAGATAGGGAATTTCCATTTGTGTCACTCTAATATTCTATTGCAAAGAAGTTACTATAGTCTATCAAACCCTGTCATACCCTATAGTAGTTCTAAATCATCACCAAGGTCAAAATGAGAAAGGGTTTGTTGGATAATGGTATGGATTATATGGATGGAGGTGGAAGGATGTATACCTTCCCTGAAGCACAAGGGTATTCATAGATAATTTATTTTTACATATGGTTCCAAAATATTGGTTTTCACCATGGTACTTATCCAAGATGCCATGAAAATTGTTTTCACCTTTGGACAAACTATTTATCTTTATATTTTTTTGGATGGACATCAAACATAGAAACTCTTGAGATGTATGATATTCATGGGGTCATTTTTCTTTATTTCATCTTTTGTGTCCAATCTATAAGCACTAGAACCATACTTAGCAGTGATGATGTATGGACCTAGCCAATTAGGCTCAAACTTGCCTTTCTTCTCCAATTTTGCATTTGTATTCCTTTTATTTTATTTAAGCATGAGATCACTAACTTCAAACTCTCAGGATTTGATTTTCTTATTATAATTACGGTGCATCTTATTTTGACAAGACTTGAGATGATTTAATTCTATCAATATTTTCTCATCAAGGATTTCTAAATCTTGTAGTCATGCAACCTTATAATCCTCATCATCAACAATGTCCTACAATGAAATACATAGGAAGGGTAACTCGATCTCAGTAGATAGGATTTTTTTTATCTGAAGACTAAGGAATAGGGTGTATCACCTATGAGAGTGTGAATTTTGGTTGAATAAGCATATAAGGTAGAAAATAATTATAAATGCCAATCATGATCAACATCATTAACAATCCTTTTCAGTATTTTAAGGATGTTTTTGTTGGATACCAAATTTTGGTCATTGCCTTGTGGATAATAAGGAGTGGACCATCTATGTCAAATGTGGAATTGGGAACAAAGGGATTTAACATCCCTATGCTTGAAGGATTTTATATTATCAAAAATGATGTTGGATGTGATGTCATACTAGCAAATGATATGATTAAAAATAAATTTGGATATTTGCTTCGTAGTTACATAAGTGAGAGGGATTGTCTCAACCCACTTTGTAAAATACTCATTAATAGTTAGGATGTGTTTATGACCATCAAAAAAAGTGGGGTTTACATTCCCTATGAGATCAAGTCCCCATGTTAAAAATGGATAAAGAGCTGTAATCGACTGCAATGTTTATGATGGAGTGTGAATCAGGTCACCATGCTTTTGGAAAGTAACACATTTTTTTACATATGCACATGCATCATTTTCCATAATCGACTAATAGTATCATGTGCAAAGGATTTTCTTAGAAAGTATGATCCCATTAGTCTGGGCCCCACAAATTTCATCATGAATGTTTTTGATGGCTAAATCAACCTCTCTAAAATTTAAAAAAATGAATCATGGCTCCATCATAGCCTCTATGATAGAGTGTTCCACCAAATAAGTATATCAAGATGTGTTATGAATGAAGGATTTGTGTTGGTTACATGATAAGTCTTTTGGAATGTGATCATGAAGATAGATTTAAATATTGTTATGCCAAGGTGAACTAGGACCAATGATCTCACATACCATTTTAGATTATGGATAGTCATATGCGAGGATGATGAGTTATTCAATTAAGAATTGATACTGACAAATATATCTAAAGACATTTCAAGAAATGAACCAATAGTATCCATGGCATTTGTTGACTTGTTATTGGCCCTTGGTACTTGCTCAAATTATATGTACTCAAAATATTACTTGAGGTTATCTGCCATGTCTTTATATGGCATGATTTTGTCATCTTTTGTTTGATATTGAGCATTTACTTGATTGTTGATTAATTAAGAATCATCAAATACTGACAAGTGTTGAATATCCCATTAGATGATAATATAAAGTCATACAAGAAGGGCCTCATATTCTACAATGTTATTTGTATATGGGAAACCAATGTGAAAATCCTTGGGGATCATATCTCCTTTTGGTGTTAAAAACAAAATTCCTACCCATGAGACATGGGATGTGAATGACCCATCAAAATAGAGCTTTCATTATTTTGATTCTTCAATGGACAACATGGACTTAACAAGAAACCTAAATTTTAATGGATGTGTATCTGCTAATGGAGCTTCAACTAATTGATCAACAAGGACCAACGCTTTAATAACTTTTTGATTGGTGTATTCAATTTCAAATTCACTTAAGAGCATAATCCATTTGGCCATATGACCTGTCAATTCTATTTTGGATAAAGGATACTTGAGTAGATTGATATTTGAAATGATGATGGCATGATTATTGAACATGTAGTGTCACAACATTTGGGAGGTAAACAATACTGCTAAACTTGCCTTTTTAAGAGGTGAATAATTATTTTTGTAGGAAACCAATTTCCTAGTCAAGTAATAAATAACTTGTTCTTTACCATTTTCATCGTGTTGATCCAAAAGTTCCCCTAAGGCATTTTGAGTAGTCAATATGTAAATTAACAATGGCTTACCTGACATTAAAGGGGATAATATTGGTGGATTATCCAAATCTGATTTTAATTGATCAAATGCCTTCTAAAAATCCTTATTACATTGGAATGAAGTTCCCTTTTTTAAGAGGTGTGTGAAGGGATGACAATGGTCTACAAGTTGTGAAATGAATCAATGAATTCCCTAAAATTTTCCTTGTAAGCTATGTAGTTTTTTTAGATTGGATGGTGGAAGCATTTATAGTAGGGCCTTAACCTTATTTGGGTCAACTTCAATACCTTGCCTGGAGATAATAAAACCTAAAAACTTTATACATGTGGTGATAAAGACAGACTTCTTAGGATTTAGTCTAACTTTGTATTCTTGAAGTCATTTAAATATCCTACATAAAATTATCAAATGTTCTCTTAATTTTAAATTTCTAAGGATATCTTCCATAATATCATGCATCATGTTCTGGAAGATAACAATCATGGATCTCTGATAAGTGGCATTAGTGTTCTTTAGTCCAAAAGGCATGACCTAATAATAAATTATTCCCCATGGTGTGGTGAACACAGTATTATTTTTATCCTCAAGTGTTATCTTAAATATAGTTGTAGCCCAAAAATCCATCCATAAATGATAATATATCATATCTGGCTATGGAATCAACTATCATACCAATATTGGGAAAAATAAAATCATCTTGTGGGTAAGATTTATTGATATCATGGAAATCAGTGCAAATATGTATTCTCAAGGGTTTATTTTTGATAGGAACAATGTTGGAGATCCAATATAAATAATTAATAGATCTGATGAACTAGGAATCCAAGAATTTTTTGAGTTGTTTCTTGACCAAAATGGAAATATGTGGATGCATTTTTTCAATTTCTATTTGATGGGTTTGTGTCATGTCCCCTTTTCAGTTGACAACTTTAGAATGGATGGTTAGCCTATTATGCGACCTTTGTAGGCTAATAGGATGGATAGAAGGTCTTGATGGAGATTGGCTTGGCTTCATTTAGCAAAAATTTTCTAGTTGGCTTTCGTTTGGGCTCGATCGGACATATATTGAGGGAGATATTAATATTTGATTAATTTAATCAAATATTAATTATTTGGTCTATTTTTAATTAGAAACCCTAATTCTAATCTAAGAAAACCCTAATTAGGGCAAGCACATCTTTTTGAGGGTATAAGGGTTCTCATGGAGGCCATTATTGATTATGCATTGATTATTGATATTGATTTTGAAGAATTCTTCTGTGAAGACTGAGCCAAGGGTTCTAGGATTCCATTGCAATGGAGAACGTCAACTCTTCATTGTGTGCGATTCAGAGGCTATGAGATATCAGTTGATCTATTGCCAAATTGAGAGATAGCTTCATACAGAAGTTATCACAAAGGTTTACAGGGTTGAGAGGTAACTTCATACAGAAGTTGTCACAGAGCTTTCCAAGTATTTCTTTATTTATTTTTTGATTCAATAAATTATACAGATAGAGATATTCTGTATTAGGGCCATATATCTTCAGATCAAGGGTTGAAACAGACAGGTTGTGCTTAATTGGCAGCTGTACAAAGTCTATACAGGTTCGTACAGATCCACACAGGTACCGACCTCGACAATAAGAGATCCCCAGTGACTGACATCAGCCGACTGAAGACCGATGTCGACAAAGAAGGACCGACAGTGACCGACGTCGACAGTATATCGACCGACGCCGGTGACTGTGTGTTCGACATAGCAGGCTGAGACGTCCAGATTCTAGCTTAACTTCCAGATTTGTAGAAGATCAGGGTTTTAAGACCATATTTTAATATTATTTTATATGTATGAGAGAAGACTGTAATTGTAATTATCTAAACAAGTGATAAGATATTTGATTGGTAGATAAGAGATTTGTTATGGTTTATTATTTATCTGAATTTATTCTGCAAGATTTTATCTTTGTTCAGAACTGTTTGTGTTTTTATATTCCCTGTTTGAAGGGGATATTACAGTGGTATCAGAGCTAAATCCTGCCATCCTGAGGGTTTTACAGTCTTATGCAGCCACAAGAGTTGGGACCACACAGGTATAACACACGCAGTAGAGCCTTGCTTGAAGGTACCCAGTTGTTAGAACAATAGCCATTTATCATGAGTGACAGACGTGAGGGTAGCCCACCCAAGGGCCACCGACATAATGATGATCCAGGTACCAGAGAAACCTACCGTGAGATGACACAGGCACTACAGGCACTTACTATTATGACAAGGAGGATAAACACACTTGATAGACAGAATGGGGAACAAGGAGATAACAGGAGTGTTACAGTTAATCAGAGACCCCAGTAGGCCCACTCCAGGACAGCGGATAGACCTACACGTCCTACGTTTGTTTAAGAGGAACCAGAAGTTCCAGCAGAGGAGGAGGCAGGAGATTCCTCCTTTGCAGATGTTTACATGGCTGCAAATGATGAGTGGGACTTATTACCTCCTCATGTTCAAGAGAGGACATCCTTTGATCATTTTTTTAATCTGAGGAGAGAGCACTACAGATTGGTTAGACAAGACCGGAGACCTAGACACCAGAACAATGATCTTAAGCATGCTACGAGCAGGCTCACACTCGCGATGTTCGACGGTTGTGGTAAGGTCACAATGCAGGCTTGGATTAGTAAGTTAGACACCTTTCTCACATTGCATTCGATGGCTGAGGAAGATGCTATCAGATATGCGACACTACATCTTGAGGGAGTAGCTCACGATTGGTGGCACCACGGGATGGTGACACTCCATCATGATCGGATCACATCTTATCAGGAGTTTGTGGATATGTTGGTAGAGCATTTTGACAGGAGGGATCCAGAGTCCTATTTCTGAGAGTTGGCACAGTTGTGCCAAAGTGGCAGTCTAGAGTCTTACATTGGTGACTTCCAGAAGTTATCAGTTATGGTTCCTGACATTTCAGAGAGGCGACTTGTAGTACTTTTCATGGAGGGATTGACATAGCCATTGAGAGGTTGGATCAAAGGCTTTGATCCTCCTTCATTACAAGAAGCTATGAAGAAGGCACGTAGTATGGAGATGGTAGCCCCATCCAGTAAATCTAACTCAGGGGGTACTTCTTCATCTAGGGACCATAAGTGCTCCAACGGTAATAGAGAGAGACCGGATTTTAACATAGATAAATCAGGTGTTAAGAATGATTCTAAGGCAAATCCTACAGCACCACCTTTGGATCGAGAGGCTCTTAACAATCTACGCAGGAAGAAGCTTTGCTTCTATTGCAAAGGTCCCTATGATGCCAATCACGATTGTCCTTTGAGGCCTAAGGGCAAGGCAAATCGTGTGATGTGGGCGTATTATGAGGATTTAGATTCAGAGGATTCTGAACAGCAGGACGGTTTTGAGGAGGCAGAGGCTTCAGAGCCTAAGGCAGAGGCAGATTTTGAGCTTCATATACAGGAGGCACGTCTATCTAGCATTCAGTCAGATGAGTCATTTAGACTCCGTGGAGTTTTCGCAGGACAGAAGGTCATCACCCTTCTTGATACATGAGCCACACATAATTTTATAGATGCTAGATTTATGGAGAAGTGTGGGCTCACTACTGAATATTTTGAGGGCATTAGAGTTAAGGTAGCCGATGGTCACACTCTTAGGTGTGAGCGTATGATTAGAGACCTCCCATTGCGCTTGAACAACTATGAGTTCAAGGGTGATTATTATGTGGTGAACATGGGGGATATAGACTTAGTCTTGGGTATGAAGTGGCTTCATTCATTTGAGGAAGTTACTCTTCGTCTCAAGGACATGGAGGTTTGCTTTAATGTTGATGGGAAGACACATATTCTTAAGGCAATATGAGGCAGTAGCTTCAGATATATGTTTTTTCATCGGATGGAGAGGCTCATATGAGATGACATGATAGAGTGCGCTACCGAGTGCACATTGGCACCAACACAGGAGAGACAGGTGGACGAGCTTTGTCTTGAGGTGAGTTCAGTTCTGGAGTTAGCACACGTGATAGGAACTTAGCTTTTTGCTACATCTGGGTCACAGGTTGATGATGATATGAGTATGTCTAGCATTCATATTCTAGATTCAGCTATTATTCAGGTAAGGAGTTTACTTGAGTGGCCGGTTGATTTTCATTTATGGATTGGATGTTGGGGTGCTTATCTTAGTACTAGAGATGATGTGATGCCATTAGATGAGAGTTGTGATGGACATGGCATGGAGTTCGTGTTGATTGACAGCGATGGAGATCATGACTACATTTGGGATCCAGGGGGAGTGATTGGTTTATCATTCAGCAATTGCTTGAGGGCAAGCAATTTCAGGAGGGGGGGATTGTCATGTCCCCTTTTCCGTTGACATCTTCAGAATGGATGGTTAGCCTATTATGCGACCTTCGTAGGCTAATAGGATGGATAGAAGGTCTTGATGGAGATTGGCTTGGCTTCGTTTAGCAAAAATTTTCCAGTTGGCTTTCGTTTGGGCTCGATCGAACATATATTGAGGGAGATATTAATATTTGATTGATTTAATCAAATATTAATTATTTGGTCTATTTTTAATTAGAAACCCTAATTCTAATTTAATAAAACCCTAATTAGGGCAAGCACATCTTTTTGAGGGTATAAGGGTTCTCATGGAGGCCATTATTGATTATGCATTGATTATTGATATTGATTTTGAAGAATTCTTCTGTGAAGACTGAGCCAAGGGTTCCAGGATTCCATTGCAGTGGAGAACATCAACTCTTCATTGTGTGTGATTCAGAGGCTGTGAGATATCAGCTGATCTATTGCCAAATTGAGAGATAGCTTCATATAGAAGTTATCACAGAGGTTTACAGGGTTGAGAGGTAACTTCATACAGAAGTTGTCACAGAGCTTTCCAGGTATTTCTTTATTTATTTTTTGATTCAATAAATTATACAGATAGAGATCTTTTGTATTAGGGCCATATATCTTCAGATCAAGGGTGAAAGAGATAGGTTGTAATTAATTGGCAGTCATATGAAGTCTGTACAGGTCGTACAGATCCACGCAGATACCGACCTCGGCAGTAAGAGATCCCCAGTGACCGACATCGGCTGACTGAAGACTGACGTCGGTAGAGAAGGACCGATAGTGACCGACGTCGACAATATATCGATCGACGTCGGTGACTGTGTGTTCGACATAGCAGGCTGAGACGTCCAGATTCTAGCTTAACTTACAGATTTGTAGAAGATCAGGGTTTTAAGACCATATTTTAATATTCTTTTATATGTATGAGAGAAGACTGTAATTGTAATTATCTAAACAAGTGATAAGATATTTGATTGGCAGATAAGAGATTTACTGTGGTTTATTGTTTATCTGAATATATTTTGCAAGATTGTATCTTTGTTCAGAACTGTTTATGTTTCTATATTCCCTATTTGAAGGGGATATTACAGTGGTATCAGAGCTAAATCCTGCCATCTTGAGGGTTTGACAGTCTTATACAGCCACAAGAATTAGGACCACACAGGTATAACACACGCAATAGAGCCTTGCTTGAAGGTGCCCAGTTGTAAGAACAACAGTCGTTTATCATGAGTGAGAGACGTGAGGGTAGCCCACCCAGGGGCCACAGACATAATGATGATCCAGGTACCAGAGAAACCTACCGTGAGATGACACATGCACTATAGTCACTTACTACTATGATAAGGAGGATAAACGCACCTGATAGATAGAATGGGGAACAAGGAGATAACAGGAGTGCTACGGTTAATCAGAGACCCCAGTAGGCCCACTCCAGGACAGCGGATAGACCTACACGTCCTACATTTGTTCAAGAGGAACCAAAAGTTCTAGCAGAGGAGGAGGCAGGAGATTCCTCATTTGCAGATGTTTACATGGCTGCAAATGATGAGTGGGACTTATTACCTCCTCATGTTCAAGAGAGGACGTCCTTTAATCATTTTGTTAATCTGAGGAGAGAGCACTACAAATTGGTTAGACAAGACAGGAGACCTAGACACCAGAACAATGATCTTAAGCATGCTACGAGCAGGCTCACACTCGCGATGTTTGATGGTAGTGGTAAGGTCACAGCACAGGCCTGGATTAGTAAGTTAGACACCTTTCTCACATTGCATCCGATGGCTGAGGAAGATGCTATCAGATATGTGACACTACATCTTGAGGGAGTAGCTCACGATTGGTGGCACCACGGGATGGTGACACTCCATCATGATCGGATCACATCTTATCAGGAGTTTGTGGATATGTTGGTAGAGCATTTTGACAGGAGGGATCTAGAGTCCTATTTCTGAGAGTTGGCACAGTTGTGCCAAAGTGGCAGTCTAGAGTCTTACATTGGTGACTTCCAGAAGTTATCAGTTATGGTTCCTGACATTTCAGAGAGGCGACTTGTAGTACTTTTCATGGAGGGATTGACATAGCCATTGAGAGGTTGGATCAAAGGCTTTGATCCTCCTTCATTACAAGAAGCTATGAAGAAGGCGTGTAGTATGGAGATGGCAGCCCCATCCAGTAAATCTAACTCAGGGGGTACTTCTTCATCTAGGGACCATAAGTGCTCCAACGGTAATAGAGAGAGACCGGATTTTAACATAGATAAATCAGGTGTTAAGAATGATTCTAAGGCAAATCCTGCAGCACCACCTTTGGATTGAGAGGCTCTTAACGATCTACTCAGGAAGAAGCTTTGCTTCTATTGTAAAGGTCCCTATGATGCCAATCACGATTGTCCTTTGAGGCCTAAGGGCAAGGCAAATCGTGTGATGTGGGCGTATTATGAGGATTCAGATTTAGAGGATTTTGAACAGCAGGATGGTTTTGAGGAGGCAGAGGCTTCAGAGCCTAAGGCAGAGGTAGATTTTGAGCTTCATATACAGGAGGCACGTCTGTCCAGCATTCAGTCAGATGAGTCATTTAGACTCCGTGGAGTTTTGGCAGGACAGAAGGTCATCACCCTTCTTGATACAAGAGCCACACATAATTTTATAGATGCTAGATTTGTGGAGAAGCATGGGCTCACTACTGAAGATTTTGAGGGCATTAGAGTTAAGGTAGCCGATGGTCACACTCTTAGGTGTGAGCGTATGATTAGAGACCTCCCATTGCGCTTGAACAACTATGAGTTCAAGGGTGATTATTATGTGGTGAACATGGGGGATATAGACTTAGTCTTGGGTATGAAGTGGCTTCATTCATTTGAGGAAGTTACTCTTCGTCTCAAGGACATGGAGGTTTGCTTTGATGTTGATGGGAAGACACATATTCTTAAGGCAATACGAGGCAGTAGCTTCAGATATATGTTTTTTCATCGGATGGAGAGGCTCATATGAGATGACATGATAGAGTGCGCTATCGAGTGCACATTGGCACCAACACAGGAGAGACAGGTGGACGAGCTTTGTCTTGAGGTGAGTTTAGTTCTGGAGTTAGTACACGTGACAGGGACTCAGCTTTCTGCTATATCCGGGTCACAGGTTGATGATGATATGAGTATGTCTAGCATTCATATTCTAGATTCAGCTATTATTCAGGTAAGGAGTTTACTTGAGTGGCCGGTTGATTTTCATTTATGGATTGGATGTTGGGGTGCTTATATTAGTACTAGAGATGATGTGACGTCATTAGATGAGAGTTGTGATGGACATGGCATGGAGTTCGTGTTTATTGACAGCGGTGGAGATCATGACTACATTTGGGATCCAGGGGGAGTGATTGGTTTATCATTCAGCAATTGCTTGAGGGCAAGCAATTTCAAGAGGGGCGGATTGTCATGTCCCCTTTTTAGTTGACATCTTCAAAATGGATGGTTAGCCTATTATGCGACCTTCGTAGGCTAATAGGATGGATAGAAGGTCTTGATGGAGATTAGCTTGGCGTCATTTAGCAAAAGTTTTCCAATTGGCTTTCGTTTGGGCTCGATCAACCATATATTGAGGGAGATATTAATATTTGATTGATTTAATCAAATATTAATTATTTGGTCTATTTTTAATTAAAAACCCTAATTCTAATTTAAGAAAACCCTAATTAGGGCAAGCACATCTTTTTGAGGGTATATGGGTTCTCATGGAGGCCATTATTGATTATGCATTGATTATTGATATTGATTTTGAAGAATTCTTCTGTGAAGACTAAGCCAAGGGTTCCAGGATTCCATTGCAGTGGAGAACGTCAACTCTTCATTGTGTGCGATTCAGAGGCTGTGAGATATCAGCTGATCTATTGCCAAATTGATATATAGCTTCATACAGAAGTTATCACGGAGGTTTACAGGGTTGAGAGGTAACTTCATACAGAAGTTGTCACAGAGCTTTCCAGGTATTTCTTTATTTATTTTTTGATTCAATAAATTATACAGATAGAGATCTTCTATAGTAGGGCCATATATCTTCATATCAGGGGTTGAAACAGACAGGTTGTGCTTAATTGGTGGCCGTACAAAGTCCGTACAGGCCGTACAGATCCACGCAAATATCGACCTCGGCAGTAAGAGATCCCCAGTGACCGACATCGGCCGACCGACTGAAGACCGATGTCAGTAGAGAAGGACCGACAGTGACCGACGTCGGTAGTATATCGACCGACGTCGGTTACTATGTGTTCGACATAGTAGGCCAAGACGTCCAGATTCTAGCTTAACTTCCAGATTTGCAGAAGATCAGGGTTTTAAGACCATATTTTAATATTCTTTTATATGTATGAGAGAAGACTGTAATTGTAATTATCTGAACAAGTGATAAGATATTTGATTGGCAGATAAGAGATTTACTGTGGTTTATTGTTTATCTGAATTTATTCTGCAAGATTGTATCTTTGTTCAGAACTGTTTGTGTTTCTATATTCCCTGTTTGAAGGGGATATTATAGTTTGGTTTCCTATTATACTATAAGATGATGGATGACCAAGGATGGATCTAATCCAGGCATGTCATAATATAACCATGTGAAGATATCAATGAGTTATTTAAAGATAAAAATAATGGGATCATGTTAATCTTCAGTGAGAGAAGAACCAATATTAATTATGTATGAATTATCCTTTATACCAAGGTTGACCTCAATGGTATCTTGCACAAGCAATGTGGAACCATCCTACAACAAAGTAAGTAATAAAGGGAACTGGTAGTCTTCATTTGATTGTGACCCAATTTGTTCATTAAGCTCACTATTATAAGAAGAATCAAATTCATTAATATTGGGCAATGGCCACTCATTGAATGTATGTGTAGATTCTCAGACCAATTATTCAAATGTGTGTTGCTCCTCAAGATTGACATTTGAACTGAGTATGATGCATGGAATTTTAGGAATTTATGATTTATAATGAATAAAGTGTATTTCCCCATTTATCATTACCTCAGAAAGGTTTTCACTAATGAATGCATCCTTATTTTTACCTTTTTCACTATCCAATAGCACCTCAAAGAGGTTTTCACCAAAGGACATTAATTTTTTATTTTCTTTGTTTTATTGACTAAGGAAATCCACCTATTCTCCAAAGTAGGTAGCAGTGCTCAAACTAATTTCAAATCCCTTTTTGTGGTCCACAAGTGGGAAACCATCTCTAAGTCCCAAGAATTTTGCAGTTGCCTCATCATTTTGAAAAACGTCCAAAGGTATGTGATTCTATTGGTTCTATTCTATGAGGTTGGGATAAGGGAGGACTAGATGGATGGTAAGGATGGAATTGGTATTAAAAAAATTAGTATTGACAAGTTCATCATAGATGTTATAAAATGACTATTTTTCACTGTCGATAAATTCATCATTAGTCATCGTAGTTATATCACTTTCAAGATTAGGGGGTCCCTTCCAAGTGGGTTGTATCCAATGTTATGATTGATTTCATGTTAAGTAGATGGGATAGGCTCAATAATTCCTTGTTCCTTGGCTCTTAAGCTTGTACCCTTATAATTTACCCTTTCTAACATCTTGCTAAGATAGGATATTTGTTTTTTTCAAAGCATGAATCTTATCCATCACCATATAACAATGATTTTCTATGGTATTTTAGCTATTCATTGATGAGAAGACCATTCTGGGAAAATGAAATATAACCTACATTTTATGAATTGGCCTTCTTTCGGCATACCATGTTGTTAGAGTTTTAGAGTGTTCACATTATTAATAGTTATCAGTTTGTTAATAGTCATTAGTTAAATGTATATATTATTATTTTAACAATATATTACATACATAGTTTGGAGGTTATTTAGTGAGAGTTTATAAGGATCTCAGGATCCACATATATAGCCTATGCACTTTCTATATAAGTGATATGTATTGTTTTCAATATATGGTTTGTAATGGAGTATGAATGAAAAGATTATTTTTTAATAAAATAATTATGTGTATTTGGATCTCCCACTGCTATGTAACTCTGATCTTTCCAAAGATCTGGCATCAGAGCAATTTTTGGAGTCATGAAAAAATTTATGGGGTAAAACCATTTTTAATGGCTTCCCTAAATTATGAGAGAATAATTTAGTTCTTTAGGTATTTGTTAGCTTAATTATCATACATCTATTCTTTCATGCAGATATTACATCTATTCTAATATATAATTGAAAGGATTGTTGCAAGGAGTGAGGTATTCTGGTTCTCTAGAAACTTGACTAAGGCCAAGGAAGAGAACACTATAAAAGGTAGTTTTGATGTGAATTTTGCTCATTGGAAGTCATGTTAATCTCTATTCAAATCCTACTCACGCATCATGCATTCATTCTCAATTTTTTGCATTATCATACATTGAAACAATTTTTTTGTTTAGTGCATTGTTGACATCCGCTTTTGCTGATTTTACAATAGGGAATGCAACTGAGGATTATACAACATCATAGCATCAAAAATTCACAACATCCAAGATTTATTCATGTCTATCAATGTCTACTCTATATTGAAGTCAACCAAGACCTATTTTCAACAATTCAACTAATGAAATCAATCTACACATCTACAGATCCCTAACCACCACATGCAATTTTGATCATGTACACTTCGCATTTCATATTTATTCATTATGTTGATTCAACTATACAGATATCCATATGTTAACAATCAAATCCAATAGCATCTATGCCAAGGATTCATGTTATGCCTAGTAATATGTTCCCCATAGAGTTTTGCACCAAGTTTAATTGTTTTGATCGGCCTAAATTCTCCATGTGGCCTATCTCCAAAGTTGACATGATTTAAAAAATCTCTCAAAAATGATATTTAAGGTATTATGTGTGCATACAAAAAGGTGAAACCATGCAACAAAGAGCCTATGATATTTAATTGTTACCATTTTTATGTTCATTCATTTTTTATATAGTCTTAGTGTTGTCTTTTTAAAGTCTTATAAATTCAAGACTTTAGTCAGTATTGACATAATAGTTTGGTTTAATCTTTAGGTATATAGTTATTAGTATTTAATTTATGATTTTATATGAGTCGATTTAGTAAATTAAACCCATATAAAGTCAATAAAGAGTCTTTATCCATATTTAATCCAAAATTCATTATTATCCAAAAGTGTCTAAGTCAAATTAAGAGTGTCATTAAGTCTAAAATAGTCATAGGTTTAAAAAAATTGAAAATGACAAAAATAAAGTCATCCATGTCCAAATTTGTCATTGTAAATGATGTATTATTGGTAAAAACCGACATCCAAAATTTTAAGTGTTAAGATAACAAAAAATTTAAAAATCTTGAAGTAGGGTATGATGTAAACACTAAACTTGAGCAATCCTGACCTCAAAAATGTCAACACTTGACTGCACGTGAATACATCAAGAACTTACAAAGAAATAAAATAGCCCACTACACTAGAGGTCAGAGACAACGAAGGAAGGAGGTTTCAAGAGCCTCTCACTAGTCACTAACGACAGGGCTCATATGCTTTGGTGGCACATTTTATATTAGTTGTGTGTTTGATTTTAGTTGTGTGTCAATAAGAATAGATGATGTATTCCTATTCACATTTGTAATAAATGAGCTGAAAATTCCTTTGTATCTTCTCTGAATGTATGATAGTGAAGAGAGCTTATAAAAGTAATGCACATCAAGATGTGGTCAGTGGTAAGCCACTTGCAAAGCCATATTTTTTAAGTTGTTGGTAAACCACTTGAAAACCATCCCATTTTGGTTGTTGGTAATCCATATTCATTAAGGTTTGTGATTGTCCTAATAAAATCACCAAATCATGAGCATAGGTTCAGATACGGGATTGATGTTTTTCCCATGTTCATATTAAAGGGGTATATACTAGGAATTAATAATGTTCACAAGGGGTGAATGTTTGAGTTTTAGAGTGTTCACATTATTAACATTAGTTAAACGTATATATTGTTAGCTTAAAAATATATATGTATATAGTTTGGAGGTTTTATAGTAAGATTTTATAGGGATATTGGGATCCCCATAAATAGCCTATGCACTTCTTATATAAGTGGTATATATTGTTTGTAATATATGGTGTGTAATGGAGTATGAATGAGAAGATTATTGTGTAATAAAATAATTATGTGTGTATTTGGCTCTCCCACTGCTATGTAACTCTTATCTTTCCTAAGACATGTTGGGCCTACCACAAGTTTTTTAGGATAATGGAAGCTTTACAATGTGGAAAGCACTTTTCATTTCATATTCTCTGCAACCTTTAGATTTTATTGTGAAGTGTGTGAATGCTCTTAGATGGGGATTTTTAGATGTGGATGGAAGGTCATCTAGATGAATGTAGGCTAATTTATAATTTGTAAACATATTCTTATCCTTTATAGGGGCATATTCTATAATGAAACAATGATGGGTGTGGTGATGTTCAGCTTCCATCATCTTACAATACTGATAAGGCTATGTATCATCAGGGATTGTGACTTCCATACCAAAGTGTGGGAATTTTATACATTGATGTAAATTGGAAGGAATAATGTGCATGTCATGAGTCCATGGATGACTAAAGAGGTAGTTATATGGAAGCTCAATGTCAAAGACATGAAATAAGGTTTGATGTGTGACAGGCCCAACAATGATGGGTAAATAAATAGTTATAGATGATTGCCTTTCAACGTTATCATACCCATTGATGGTAATGATATTTGATTCCATATATGATTATGAGTACTTGAGGTGCTTGATTAATTTGAGTGTGCAAATGTTTAGTGATGACCCAGTGTCTATTATTACCTGTTTGATTTTGTGTTTGGAAATAATCACCTTTATGTAGAGAGGATTGTTATGGGATGGCTCCACTAGTGAAATATCAATATGACGAAAGGTGATATGTTGACACAAGGATAAATGTCCTACCAATGCTTGGAATTGTGAGGGGTTAATATCAATAAGAACTTTTGATTATTATGAGGTTTGGTGTAAGATGTCCTTATAAATAGAGGATGTTCTAATAGATTCAAGATGGAAATCTATGTGGAGGTATTCTTAAACTATTCTATAAGGTCATATTACTTTTGGATTA
This sequence comes from Torreya grandis, assembly GCA_037957365.1. NCBI lineage: Eukaryota > Viridiplantae > Streptophyta > Pinopsida > Cupressales > Taxaceae > Torreya > Torreya grandis. Next base: position 2,255,691 of record JARHVA010000594.1, on the reverse strand, counting down.
TGGATGTGGATGGTTTCTTTTTAGACATGGAAGTTTTTGGGATTTGATTATGGGATTTTAATTTGGAAGGTCCTTGAATTGTGACTTTTGGGCACCAATTAGTAGTAACAAATTCTCGGGTTTAGATGGGGTTGTTGGATTGGGTCATATAAAGTCCTAGAGTAATGACTCTAGCACATTGAATTGTGTTATGTTAAAGGTGGGAATTAATTTTAATAGTGGCTGTAACGTTATCATAAATATGTGAGGCATTGTGATAGTCCACACAATTAGTGAAATTATTTTGACCTTGGTGTTGGTCTTGATTTAACTATTATTAATTATGTTGATCATGGTTTGGGAATAAATCATTAAAAATTCCCATATTTTGATTATATAGTGAGGATGCCTCATTTTCGACCTTCATACCACCATAATCTAATATAACTTGAATGTAGTGTTTGAGCTACATGCATCAATAAAGAGCATGACCTTTAACATGATGATAATCACAATATTCATCATCCATGTACCATTGTGGCTTAGGTTGTCCTAGTTCAAAAGGCTTTGTTTGTGGGAATACAATTATGTTTGATGCAACAAGTTGTTGGAAAATTGATTTTATGGGTCCTCTAAAAGGATCAAAGATACTCATTCGATATGGTGTCTTGATAGGTGTTCTCTTAAGAGTGACTTTTGGAGTGGTTTGGACATTCTGAAAAGAGCTAAATATATTTAAAATAATAAAAACAAAAAAAATTAAAAATATAAAGCGAGGGAGCCACGCCTATTTCACATAGAAAGAGTTCAAGAAAGGAGGGGATCTAATACATTTTTTGGAAGAGAAGATCAGAAAAGAGAAAAAGGAAGCAAGGGTGCAACATTGAGAGAAAAGACACAGAGTTTTCAGCAAACAATTTATCAAGTGATGTACTTCAATTCTAGTAATTATGTTGATAAGAAAGATAAAAGATTCTAAAAGGGGACTGTTTTGTTTTAAAATTTTGTGTAAATGTAAACAGACCACTGAAGTTTTATAGCTGTAACTAGGCAGAATTTTTAGTTTCTCTCAAGTGGTAATATAGTAACTGATGTTTCACATTAGAAAATGAACAACTCCATACCATGAGTATATCGTGTATTATATTCAAGCGTATTTATTATGGTCATTAGATCAACTGCATCCCTTACTGGTGTCACTTATCTATGCTATTCAATTTGTTCTTAAAAAAAATTGAGATGTTGCGTTAAAGCTTGTTTTATCCATTGAGGTCTATATATATATATATATATATATATATATATATATATATATATATATATATATATATTGAAGTCATCGTAGGTAGTTTTCAGCTTACCCTATATAGATCATTGTGAGTCATTTTGAAAACGTCTTCATTGAAAACATTGAAAACATATAATAGATAAAAAATAGGGTATCCTTTTGAAGGTGTGGCATAATGTCTGTGGGAGTCACTTAGCCTATTGGCAGGGCTAAGTTACTATGTTATTTTATATCATGAATAATATTACATTTTAATATTCTATTGTAGTAATAGTTTGACATAATGTTATGGCATCTCATTATTGGGTTTGGTGTATGATTTTATTAAGTCACTTTGTTTTAGTATGTAGCCTATTGTAACTAATTGGAATAGCTTTATATTTCACATTATAGCTTTGCATTGACCTCTTGTCATCAATTGGTGATTATATTCTAGCTTGGGGTTAAGGTATTGAATCATTATTTATTTTATTTATAGACCACCTGAATTCACTGAGGTTAAGGAAGTAAAAATAATTTTTAGATGTTGGATCGCTATTGTCCCTCTTTCAACCTACTGTAAAATATTGGGTTAAATTCATTGGGTCGAATGATTCAGACTTATTTATTTTAGGTGGCATCATTTTAGCAAAAGTCTAGCCTGTGTATATATGTAATCATGAATATTTGTATAAATATATATTTGTCTATAAACATGAAGACAATTTGGATCATTGAAATTCATTCGAAAGGATGTTAAACCTACAGTGTGATTGGTTAATAAACCTTGAATATTTATATTCAACATGTTAGTCTTTGGATTTGCTATGGATTTAGTGAGAATAAATAGTATGTGGCATTTCTATTATTTAAGGATTATGGCTATATATATATATATAATATATATATATATATATATATATATATATATAAATTATATATAAGTCATAAAATTCATGACTTTACTTACACAGATAATTGTGTTATAATTGGTAATGAAACTTTTGGTTTTTCTTTTGAAGAATTTTCTATGTCTTTTGCCTTTACTGATATGTCATTACTTGTATTTGTGTGTACCTCATATGTTAATACCTTATGAATAGTTGTACAAATATATATTTGTCTATAAACATGAAGATAATTTGGGTCACTAAAATTCATTCGGAAGGATGTTAAAACCTGCAGTGTGATTGGTTAATAAACCCTGAATATTTATATTCAACCTATTAGTCTTTGGATTCACTATGGATTTAGGTAGAATAAATAGTATGTGGTGTCATTATTATTAAAGGAGTATGGCTATATATATATATATATATATATATATATATATAGTGCCTAAGCCATAAAATTCATGGATTTCCTTACACAAACAATTTTGTTATATATTTAAGCTTAAGTATTACAGCCTAGATTGAATTTCAATTATTTATTGTATAACTTATGTGTGTGTGTTAAGGACATATGTACTGTTTAAATATATATCGACATATTATTTATATTTGTTTGGAATATTTTTTAAGTTTGCCCCAATTCTTATATGATATGTGTCAATGCCTTATGAGAGTATATCCTTCTTTTCAAAAAAACTATGGAACCCATAGTGCCTAGAGCAGTGTGTTTCTTCCGATTGGATTGAGGATATTTGAATTATGATTTCATCTAAGTATAATATTTAGTGTAAAATATAAATAAGGAAAGGTTATTTTTTGGAAAAAAATAATATATGATGAAATTACATATGAGTCTTTTTAAGTTTAATATTTAGTATAAGTATTAAACACGGGAAAGCTATTTAAATTTTTTTAAAAGAATATATATAAACTAGTTATTTATATTTTGGTGGGTAGATGCACAAAGTTGAGGGATAAAAAAAGTGACACAATGAAAAATACAAAGCATTTTATGTAAATGGCGTATGCCCTTTTTTTTTAAAAACCTATGTAAAAACATGGAAGGATCGGTCCCGACCCTAAAGGGTGCATGGCCTTTGGACTGTAAAAGACGCATGCCTTTTGCAAAGGGCATGCATCATTTTTAAAGGGCATATGCCCTTTTTGGACTACAATTTTTATTTTTTTTTGCAAGTTGAGGTTTATACATATATATATATATATATATATATGTATATATATATATATATATGTATATATGTATATATATATATATATGTATATATATATATATATATATATATATGTATATATATATATATATGTATATATATATATATATATGTATATATATATATGTATATGTATGTATATATATATATATATAGATATATGTATATATATATGTATATATATATGTATATGTATGTATATATATGTATATATATATATATATATATATGTATATGTATGTATATATATGTATATATGTATATGTATATGTATATATATGTATATATATATATATATATATGTATATGTATGTATATGTATATATGTATGTGTGTGTATGTATATATATATATATATATATATATATATATATATATATATATATATATATATATATATATATATATATATATATATATATATATATATATAGATATATATATATATATGCAATTAGAGGTTGTTGTTAAGCACTTTGGACTACAAATTTTTTTCCATGTTTGATGTTTTGCAAAGATATTTTTAAAAAAATAAATGTTAATTATAAGTTTACATTTAATTATATTTTACTAAATATAACAAATTAGGGCCACTCAACATCTTTTGAAATTGATTACAGAGCTATAGGAGTTACCATTTAGAAGTTAATTTTTCAAATTCCATTCCAGTCAATACTTAGTTTTTAGAATTTCAAGATCAGAAGATAGAATGAGAAACGAGGTTACAAATCATGTTATGTATATAATAGATCTATACCATTAAGGATTACATTTTTTTTTTACCTACTTAAGTATTCCTTATCTACTTTATCTACTTGAGTATGCTCTACCTGATTAAATAATCAAGCCATGGCTTGATCTCAAGGAGTATGCCCTACTAAATACACAAGCCATATCTTGATATTTACTATTCCCTAATGGTGTCAAATTAAGTGATCCACTTACTCAACCTGGTCTACTTCAAGGTCCTCTAGAAACTTGCTTGTAATTAGGTCTCTTCCTAACCATAAATTATTTCTTGGTCTATGACAAAAGGTCTTCTGAGTATTGGTATTGAAAGACTAATGACCTTATTATTTAGTATTATCTCTTGACTTCTTAGCCTTTATATTCATATCAAAATACACTTTCAATGACTTAAAATAGGGTACTCAGTCTCAAGATAGTAATCTACTTTCAATCAAAACCCTTCTTTGACTCCTAAAGCACTCAATTGTACATCCTCACTTCTTTGAACAATACTAGAGGGTTTCACCAATTATTTGACTTAAGCTTCTTAGTGCATGAAGAACTACAACTCAAAACTCAGATGATAACAACTCTACCCTTTATAGGCCTATTGGGCCAAATTCTACCTCTTAAGGACTTGATACAAAGAGGTCAATAAGTATCTTATTTTTGGACTCATTCAATTCAAAATGTTACACCCTGATTTCACCTTAAGACAAATAAACTTTTTAATTCATTGATTAGTATGGTTAGTATCTGATTACTATTGCTTTGATTTTGAGCTTTATAACTTATACAATAATGAGATAATAACATTGATTTATTTGAGTACATGATGTGATAGTTGTGTGTTATATTTTATACATTATGAATATGTATTAGTTAGTTATGTATCATGAATATTTTATGATGACTCAAACTAACTACCTACTTATTACAAGGTGGATGTAGGATAGGTCCTACCCTTAGAGTTGACTAGGGAGAGCATCATCAGAGAGGATCAACTAGATCAAATGATTGGAGAAATACCAGTGGAAAAATTCTAGTTACCCTACACACACGCACAGTAGACTTAAATGACATTTATGTTGAAATGTTAGTGCATTTTGTATGTGATGATTTTTGTATGTGGAATTAGTTCTAGTATGCATTTGATTTCTTGATTTTTATTGACTTGGATTTTGAATTAAATATGGAAAATTAATTATTTATTTTCAATAGAAATATTATTCTCTTAAATATGATTATCTAACAAAGAAAAATCAATTAATAGCATAATTATCCTAGTGAAAGTTATTTTTTTTTAAATTAGAATTATGCATGATATTTATTTAGAAATTAGAAAATGGATTTTAATTATTATTATTCATGTTAAATTTAGCATGATAAACTTTAGTAATAGAATCAAAAAATTATAGAAGTTAATAAAAAATTATTATTGCATTTTCTTGGTACAACTTGAGGGGTTGTCACACAAAAACTCAATGAAAATATCAATATAATGATACAAGACTCATAGGTGTCTTTACACAATCTTAAGATACCAATTAGATCACCAAAGTGCCCAAAAAGTTGACTAAGTCCTAAGCACTACTACAATATTGTGTATAGGCATGTTTGGTGTTGAAAAGGTGTTATTAATCTAAGCTCATCAAAGGATTCTTATAAATATTTATTAATATGTTTGGAGATTATCTCTGAGGATAAGAAACCAATTTCCTTTATTGCTTTCTTAAGAATTAGAATTCAATGGAAACTTTAATCTTTAGGTCCGAATGGCCTAATCTACTTACTTGGAAGGATATTAGCTTGGGTTAACTGTCAAATGCTTTGAATCACTTTAATTTTAAGTATTCTATAGATTTTACATAATAACATTGGGCCTTCATAAGAGGTTTATACTCAATCAACAAAGTTGGATATGTACTATATTTGGAGTTTTCTATCTTTGCCTTGGAAACTTTTTAACAACCTTGTTCTCAACTTGGAAAATGAACTTTAATTAATGGGTCTATCATTATGCATAAATGGATAGCCTACATCATGCAAGCTATAACATATATATAGTAATGATATAGTCATTCATACATTATATCTACCACATACATGGTACTATATGTAGGTATTTGATCACTCATACATGACATCATCATGTGGTCATGATATGCTCACTCATATTGGACACGAATGAAATTAATAACCCTAGTGTACTCCATTTCCACCTAAACCATTAACCCTAAACCCCTAACCCCTAACCCTAAACACTAAACCTTAAACCCTAAACATTAAAACCTAAACCCTAAACCCCAAACCCTAAGCCATAAACCTTGAACTATGAGCACTAAATAATATACCTAAACCCTAGACCCTAAGCCCTAAATCTTGAACCCTTAACCCTAATACATTAGCCCTAAACCAAAAACAACAATCCATAATCCCTAAAATATAGACCCTAAACACATAAACTTAAAATATTAAACCCTATACTTTATACCCTAAACCCTAAAACCTAAATGTAAGCCCTTAATCCTCAACCTCAAACCATAAACCTAAAATCCTAAATCCTAAATGTAATCCCTTAACCCTAAACCCCAATCCTAAAAACATAAACCATAAGTCATAAACATTAAACATTAACTCCTAAACCAAAAATTCTAAATCCAAAACCCAAAACCTTAAATATTAAACCTAAATCCCTAAACCCTAAACCTAAAACCCCAAACCATAAACACTAAACCCAAATCCTAAACCCTAATCCTTAATCCCCAAACACTAAATCCCAAACCCTAAATACTAGAAACTAAGTTCCAAACCCCAAAACCTCAACCAAACCCCCAAGACCAAAACCCTAAACCTTACACCCTAAACCCTAAGTGTGAAACCATAAACCCAAAACCCTAACCCTAAACACCAAGCCCCAAGCCCCAAACCCTGAAATATAAACTCTTAGTCCTTTGAGCCATAAACCATAAATCCCAAACCTTTAAGCATAAAATATAAATTATAAGCCCTAAATCCTAATCCCTAAGCCATAACATTGAAACTTGAACCCTAAATGCTAATCCCTATACACTAAACCCTAAGTTGTGAAACTTGAACCATCAACCATAAACCTTAAACCCTAAATTTATAAATCATAAACCCCTATCCATAAACCATAATCTTGAGTTATCACCTATATAGAGAAAGAAGAGGGGGCATTAGTTAATCCATATCTTGAAAGGATAGGGATCATTCTAACCTATATAGAGAAATGAGTGACTAGGGACATTCGTGTAAAATGATTGAAGGTGGATTCAACATGAATTCCTAATAATTTGTGGGTTTTTTAATCAATGGGTCTATCAATATGCATAAATGGCTAGCTTATAGCATTCAACCTATGAATACATATAATAATGATACATTCATTCAAACATTACATCTACTCCATACCTAGTACTACATGTAGGTATGTTGTCACTCATACATGACATATTGATGTATTCATGATATAATCACTCATACTAGAAAAAAATGTAGCTAATCCCCCTAGTACACTCCATTTACACCTAAACCATTAACCTTAAAATCTAAACCCCAAACCCTAAACACCATAAACCTTGAATTTTGAACCCTAAACAGCATAAACCTTGAACACTTAACCCTAATACATTATCCCTAAACCCAAAAAAATAATACCTAAACCCCAAAACCTAGACCCTAAACATAGTAACTTAAAATCTTAAACCCTAGACTTTATACCCTAGACCCTAAGCCCTAAAACCTAAACTCTACACCCTTAACCCTAAATTCCAAACCATAAGCCTAAAATCCTAAATCCTAAACACTAAACCATAAAACCTTAAACCCTAAACATTGAACCCCAAACCCTAAACCCAAACCTTGACCCCTAAACTCTTAAAACTAAACCCTAATCCTAAAACCCTTAGCAATAAGCCCTAAACCTTTAAATTTGAACCCTAAACCACAAACCCATAACCATAAAACCTCAAACCCAAAACCATATACCTTAAATCATAAAACTAGATAAACCCTAAACCTTAAAACCTAAATGCCAGAACCCAAACAATCAACTCCAAACACTGAACTATAAACTTTGAACCCTTAACTTGAAACCCTAAAAATGAAACCTAAATTACAAACACTAAATAAGAATGATGCAATCATTGGTATTTTAGTTCAACCCCCTCTCCACTTTCCTATCATAATTCTTACATGAGCACAAATATTTCAATGCAAGGAGAAAACATGCCATAACAAAGTCAATGGCACAAATGCTACTAATTTATACACATGACCCACATCATTCTTTGAGAATAACTCATAAAAATGAGAAGATCCAAAATGCTTCAGCCCTTTTGCTCAATGATTTGGAAATAATTGTGTCTAGAAGAAGGATTTCACCTCATATGAAGCAAGCACAAAGTTTTCAATGCAAGAAGAAAACATGCCATAACAAAGACAGTAGCACAAATGCTAATAATTTATTCTCATAACCCACATAATTCTTTGAGAATAAGTCATAAACATGAGAAGATCCAAAATGCTTTGGCCCTTTCGCTCAATGATTTGGAAATAATTGTCTAGAAGAAGGATTTCACCTCATATGAAGTAAACACAAAGAGGTAATTTTTTATCTATCATCATTTTCATCATCCCTCATCATTCAAAATGAATTTTTTCCATGCAAATGCAAAGAGGATATTATCTTATTTCCACCTTCTAAATCATTCAACAATCTCCCTAGAGTAATCCATCATGACCCTATCTAATCTACTAGACATTAATGAGAATAATCACCTTAGTACACTCCAATAAGAACAAAAGGAATTGAAACACCATTCAAGATTCATCTGAAAAAAATATTATTTAGCTTGAAATAAATTTCTACTGACTATTGGATTGGAACACACTCTACTAGATGAGGGAGTGACTAGGGATGGTGATAGAGTGATTAGGTATGATGAGGGACAATGAGGGATGGTTAGAGACAATGAGGGATGATGACATATGAGGAGGGGGTGATTAGGGATGATTAAAGATGATGAGGGAGTGATTAGGGATGATGAGGGGTCCAATGAAAGATGATGAAGGATTGACTAGGGATAATAAGAAATGATGATGGTTAATGATGAAGTTATTAGGGATAACGAGGGATAATGAGAGTGTTACATTTTAAAGTATAAGAATATAAAATTAAATGTAAACTCATACTTAACATTTATTTTACTAAATATATCCTTGTAAAACATCAAACATGACAAAAAAAATTGCAGTCCAAAGTGCTTAATAACAACCTCTAATTGTAAATATATATATATATATATATATATATATATGTCTTTCAACAACCTTGAATTACAAAAAAAAATTGTAGTCCAAAAAGGACACGCGCCCTTTAGAAAGGACACATACCCTTTGTAAAGGATGTACACCCTTTAGAAAGGGCACATGCCCTTTGCAAAGGGCATGAGTCCTTTGCATAGGGCGTACACCCTTTCAACATTTCAATTTTTTTGCATTTTCCCTCCAAATTTGTCTTGGGTACAGTCTTGGGGAGGTCCGAATCTACCTTGAAACTAGGTATGGAGCAACCCACTTAATTTTAAATAAATTTATGAGTCTTTTTCATCTTTGTCAACACATCTGATCAAATAGATTTTATTATTTAAAAAATATATATATGATTTTGTAGAGGAGAAAGTGTAGTTTTAGAATATATAATTTTTTTTTAATGTTAGAATATTATTTTTAATTATTACTTAATTTATACATAACATACCTCATTATGGACTATATACATATCATCACAAATTCTCTTATAACTTTTTGAATATTAATCAAAAGTTTATAAAACTTATATCTCAACAATCTACACATTATTAACTATGTTTTAAAAAAATAATTTTCATGAAGTTAAGGTCAAAAAGTTGTGTTTGTACACTTGCAGTTTTAATTTTTTAGTTGTCTTAACTTGTAAAATTATTTTAAAATTATATATATAATAAAAAAATAATAAAAAACACTATCAACAATTTTCGACATTTCACCTATCTATATATAAAGTTTCATACAAAAATTAAATTGTTTACTCAAAAAAAGTGTGTTCATACACTTGCAATCTCCTTATCTTTTCACAAAAAATGACCAATCTATTGTCATAAATGCATCTATGTCGTACACTTTTAACACACACACACACACACACACACACACACATAAACTAAATTCAAAATGCCATAATTCATGTTCTTACATCATTGTCAAATTCTTTTTCAAAATATCTCTAACATTCTCTCCAAGTTTAACTATTGTTATTTTCAAAAAAAAAGTTACTTTATACCCTCCTTTTTTGTCCCTCATTATCTTGCATCTACCCTGGTATATACGGGTCTATATCTGGGTAGCTGATCATATATAACTGGTAAGTTAAAATGTGTGGTATAAAAGTAACATAAAAATAAGTTACAAGATGCCCATTGCGAAAACATAATGGTTAAATAATTTCACAAAAATCTCCTTCGAGAATATTGATATTTGTAGGTGTTTATATGATGAATAGCATACTTATACACATAGGGGTGTATTCCTACAGTTTTGTTTCTCAGGTGGATTATAATAAGATAACAAATGCTAATTTGGAATTTACTCTATTGTAGTAGAAATGGAGTTTGATGTTCTAGCTATTAAATTTTAATGTATGTTTCCATGTATTATGACCACTTTACTACCCTGGTAGTAGAATCTAGTAGTTATGCTTAAAACACTAGATTGTGGTAATATGGGTTATCATAGGGTGTATTTAAACTAGAAATTAATTATATTATTTAAACTTTGTAGTTAATTGTGTATTACCTAGATGGTATAAACTATAGTCATTATTTCTAGTATGAGATATAAAATAATGTAAAATCATGCATATATTTGATTGAATAAATGTATGTTGCAGTTACTCTTATTTTTAACATATTACATGATGTGTTTGGTAGTAGGATGTAAATTATATGAATCTTCTATTTGAATTGTATTTGATCAATCTACATTGCTAATATAGAGTAAGGAGTGAGATGGATTTTACTAGCTTATTAGAATTACAATACCAGATAAAGGTAGTCTGATCAAGTGATGTGTATGAATTTGATTGATCTATGTATTATTTTTATATTAATATTCTTAAATCTTTGGTCAAAATATGTTTATTGAGACATTATCATTTCATGAGTATGATTTACATGTATGTGTGATATCTCGTAATAGATCAATTTTTTAATGATACAATACATGTTTAGCTTAGAAATCATACAGCACATGGGTACTTGTCTCTCTAGATTCTTGCATCATCACTATCTACTCAGCTATGAAGAGAGCATCATTTCTTGATGGTATTAGTATAGAGGATCGTTGGTCCAGGGTTTGTTAGGTGACCCCTTATCCAACGGAAGCACAATTGATTACTTATTTATAAGCAATTAAACACGGAATTATATCAGAATGATTAAGTAACTAGAAACATGAGACAACAAAGAATTTGAGAGACAATACACACTCTTGTATTAGATATTACTAGAAGAAAATACAATAAGGAAGATGCCACTTCTTCCTCCACCTCAAAGGCTTGCCACACCTCAAGACCTTCTTCCCTCTCTCTCTTGCTCAACACAAAACCAACTCTACAACTTGAGTTTCTATCCCTCCTTGAATGCTTCAGCTGATCTCCTTGACCTTACACCTATAGATCTCCTTGACCTTGCTTGCTTCAATGCTTTTACTTGCCTTCTTGATCATTACAATACATGCATCATGGGTCTTTAAATAGAATCCCATGGTTACAAAAATAGAAATCTAACTACAATAATTAGACACGCAGCTCGTGACTTAAATTAGTCCTTTGACATGCAAACACTCAGTTCAACTAACTAACTGTCCGTGCAACAAATAGTTTTGGAACGCACAGGTGACCGATGCCGGTCCCTGCTTGCCTGGTGCTGCCGACATCGGCCGACTCTCTGCCGTCACCGGTTTCCTTCTCCACTGTCTATAACCGATGTCAGTCATGCTGCCGACGCTGGTTCTTTTGGTTCTTCAGCATCCTCTTCTTTGTGTCTGCAAACAATTGAAGCTTTTAGCTCCACACCCTAACAATCTCCCACTTGGAGATAAACAGTTGCTACTGTACCTGTACCTGTACACCATCTATTTTGTTCCTTTGGCTCTGTATCCCTCTTCAAAGTCACTCTTGAAGACCAACCACCACGCAAACCTGTAATGCTATACCTGTCACTTATGCCACAAGAATTTTGCTGCTCCCAAATTCTTCATGACATACTTCTGAACCAACTCTACCCTTAGCTCAGAAAACTCCCTGTATATGAAACCCTGCAAAAAGTAACACAATACAGTAACAGGATAATGTAGCTAATATTATCCAACCTGGTAAAGATAAAATAAAATGGTCAAACCTCCATTGTCCTACAGCTAACTCAAGACCATATACCATAGCCTTCTATCTCAGATGTCCATCCACTCTCTTCTCTAAAATGGGAATCCATCCCTCTATCCAGTGCTTCCTTCCAGCTGACAACTCTACCAACAAATACCTGTTTGGCTCTACTCCAAGGACTCACACTCCTCATTCATGTCAAGCTCCCACTGTTTCTGGATTCTACCTACATTGCTTCTTTTGTCTTCCTAGTTCTTGACTATCAGTAAGCAATATAAAGAAGGTGAACAACGAATATGAGGTTCACATACCTTTTCTAACCTCTATATGGGTGTTTGAGACTCCTTAACAGCTAACTGTCCACCCATCATCCGTTCTAGTGACAGATCTCGGCCATCTCCCAATCTGCTCCCGATCGATGTCGGTTCCCTACACTGACCCTGACTGTCGATGTCGTTACCCCTGGCCGACGCTGGTGTCCCCCCTGTCGACGTCGGTCCTGATGACCGACGTCAGACTTCTCCTGTCCGACCTACCGACCATGTTGGTCTGCACAAGACCGATGTCGGTGTCTGACTGACCAACGTCGGTGTCTGTGTGTTCCTGTGAGTGACGAATTCTTCATCCGCGAGCTCATCTTGGATCAAATCTCTATCCATACTACCCTGCTCAGATTTATTCAGTGCCTGTAACTGTTCTCTAGTCTTCATCTCCTCCAAAAACACCAAGACTTCCCTGTTCTTGTCAAAAGCATCAAATTTCCTTTTCCTGCAATGAACTCTATCTATGCTTTCTGAATCTGAACACATACCTTTTGAATCAAGAACTTCCATTTCCTTCCTATTCATGTGACCCAGCTTATTAGACCACATCTTTGAATCTACACCAGAAGTAGAATCAGTAATACAAGTAGATAGATAAAGAGTACCTACTTTCTTACCTCTTGCTAAAATAAGTGCTCCCTTGGTAACCTTCCAAGAGTCTGCTGTGAGGGTTATTGTGCATCCCTCATCACCCAACCTTCCTACAGAAATCAAATTCTGCTTCAGAATTGGAACATGCATGACCTCCTTCAACACCCATGTGTTGTCAATCTGCAATCTCAGCTGCACTTTCCCTTTGCCAACTATCTGACAAGGCGTACCATCCCCTAAATAGAGCACTCCAAAGTCTCCCTGTTCATACTCATGAAACAAATCTCTATTTGGGGATGCATGAAAAGATGAACCAGAATCTAAAATCCATGATCCTACCTGACTATCCAAAGAAAGTATGAGAGCATCATGTACCATGATATTTGCATCTTTTGCTTCTTCTTTACCTTTAGGTTGATTCTCTTTATCTCGCAACCAACACTCCTTCTTTGTATGTCCTTTCTTTCCACAAAACCAGCAGGTAATACCTTTGGACTCGGATCTCCTTTCCAACCTTGATTTCCCTTGCTCAATCTTCTCCCTTTGCCTTCCCCTGCTTTCCGCACTTAGAGCATTCCCTGATGATTCACCTGTGCTTCTCCTGCATATTTCCTCATTCAAGATCACACTCACAACATCATCAACTTTTAAGATTTTAGAAGCAGATGCAGAATTACTTACTGCCATAACTAAATTGTCCCAACTTTCAGGCAAAGAACATAAAATCAAGAGAGCCTTTACCTCATCATCAAAAACAATATTGACTGAAGCTAATTGGTTTACCAAACCATGGAAATCACTGAGATGAGTATGTACCGATCCACCTTCCTGCATTTGCAAAGTAAATAGTTGCTTCATAAGATATACCTTATTAGAATCTGAGGGCTTTTTGTATAAATTCGCCAAGGACTTTATCAACTCTTCCGTTGTCTTGCACTGTGATAAGCTGGAAATCACAGATGATGTAAGGCTCAACCTTATGGAACTGAGAGCCTTCCGATCAAGAACGTTCCATTCTTCATCCTTCATATCTGTGGGCTTACATGCAACCCCACCCAACGGTAAGTACAGATCCTTCTGATATAGATAATTCTCAATCTGCATCCTCCAGTGATGATAATTCTTGCCGTTAAACTTCTCCATTCGTAGCTTACTTTCTTCTGCCGTTGCTGAACTCCCACTCAATCAAAAAACCCTGTGAATGACCTGTAATAAAAAACAATAACCTGCTTCTTGCAAACCGTAGCTCTGATACCAACTGTTAGGTGACCCCTTATCCAACAGAAGCATAATTGATTACTTATTTATAAGCAATTAAACACAGAATTATACCAGAATGATTAAGTAACTAGAAACATGAGACAACAAAGAATTTGAGAGACAATACACACTCTTGTATTAGATATTACTAGAAGAAAATACAATAAGGAAGATGCCACTTCTTCCTCCACCTCAAAGGCTTGCCACACCTCAAGACCTTCTTCCCTCTCTCTCTTGCTCAACACAAAACCAACTCTACAACCTGAGTTGATATCCCTCCTTGAATGCTTCAGCTGATCTCCTTGACCTTACACCTGTAGATCTCCTTGACCTTGCTTGCTTCAATGCTTTTACTTGCCTTCTTGATCATTACAATACACGCCTCATGGGTTTTTAAATAGAATCCCATGGTTACAAAAATAGAAATCTAACTACAATAATTAGACACGCAGCTCGTGACTTAAATTAGTCCTTTGACATGCAAACACTCAGTTCAACTAACTAACTGTCTATGCAACAAACAGTTTTGGAACGCACAGGCGACCGACGCCAGTCCCTGCTTGCTTGGTGCTGCCGACGTCGGCCGACTCTCTGCCGTCGCCGATTTCCTTCTCCACTGTCTGTGACCGACATCGGTCATGCTACCGACGCCGGTTCTTCTGGTTCTTCAGCATCCTCTTCTTTGTGTCTGCAAACAGTTGAAGCTTTTAGCTCCACACCCTAACAGGGTTGGTGTGAAAAAATGCTTGGATGATGCTCTCCCTCCCCATAACAGTATTACTTATCGAGACAACATTTGAGATTGCCACAGATACTTGAAGTTTAAGAACTATGCTCTAGGGGGTTCATGTATCTTATATGTACTTTGTATTGTACTTATTATTAAAAATTATCATGATTATTTGTAATTATTTATTATTGTATATTGACAATGATGACTGTAGATTTGTATCAACTGTGGCTGAGTTATTATAATCACTTTCTATATTTGTGTTATGATATACTCTCATGATGTTAGAGATCTATGATTTATGATGTAATATGATTTGTTTTCCATTGTCATGCATGAGTACTTTATTTGATTTATTTTATATTCTTGGGATGTAATCTATTTTGGGATATGTGTTTATTTTTAAAAAATCATGAATTTTTAGGTAGATCTCAATGGGGATGTTACAATTTGTAGATGTTTCACAACATCATTCACCTAAAGATGTAGAACAAGAAGAGGATGTAAATGAATTACCTTTATTAATAAATTCAAAAGATCCAAATTTTATATCTATATAAGATATTGATAATGATTTTGATGCTAATTCTTACTATGATAAAAATACAATACAAATAAATATGGATGATTATTTATATGGTTTGAGTTTTACCCCAATTGGCCTAGCTGAATATAGAGATGATTCAAAGGAAATAATCCATAAGAACACAGATAAGGAAAAAATAATAATTTGAATTATTGATAATGAAATGAATATTTATTACAATATAGTTGCTACACAGAGTGCTACTTTATCAGGAATATCATGGACTAACATCTTTGTCAAATCTAGCATTACTAGAGAGAAAGAGGCACAATATATAGGCCAATGCTTGACAAGTATGAATAGGTGACCTTTGGAAGATTCGGTAAACAATGTGGAGTTCATGGATATAGAACTAGTTGTCAGAATATAAGCTAACAATGCACAAGATAAGCCACATGTTATATTATATATGTTACGTGATAGAGAATTAATGATTTTGCTTATAGTAAAGCATAAATATACTAATAGATTATCTAATCAAGAGGGAAAACCCTTTTGTCATTTTCATAGAATAACATGTTTCTACTGATACTTGTTCAGCATTGCAACAGAAAATTCAAAAATATAAGGATAAAGGCAATATTTGGATTATGCAGCCCATGCTACCACCTATTAGGGCTCAAAATAAGGGTCAAATATGCATAAATTATAAGGATTCAAGAATGAACCCTTTGACTATACATTTTTTATTGAGAATTAATATAAACATGTGAAAATAGATGAGGATGCAGAGCGAAATATATGTACACTTTTATTTCTTTAGCACATAGGTCATGATCAAGATGATTTACAAATATATTGTCAAGATTCAATAAGGCATATTACATTGCCAGTTACATTCAACCCCAAAGTTGTAGACACGCTGATTTTTGTTATGCAAATAGGACATCAGATTACTATATTTCAGCAATGGTTGCAAGAAATGAAAACTACAATTGATAAGCTACTACATTATCTTCCATTTAGATTTGATGATAGTACAATTTGTATTCTTCAAGATGGTATTGATGATAATTTCACATTTAGAAATGATAATCAAAACTCAAAGTTGATATTTCCTAAAACAAAATATGAAGCTTCCCACACAATGGAGCAACATGTTATACACATGCATAAAATTTTGAATAATGAAAAAGAAAAAACTAAATTTATAGAGCATGATTGGTATGATGATCACAATGATGATGATATATGAAAATTTGACAACATTCAGTATCCATAAGTCAATAATATTCCACCATATCTATCATTTGATTATCCACATCCCTTAGATGTGTTGTTATATGTTTAGAGTGTCATGTTAAATCTATATGACAAAAATACAAACAAAAAAATTGAATATTATAAAAATTCTAAAAATCAAGACCTATGCATGATATGTGTAGTTCATTTACATCAGTGGATTTTTGCTTTAATATATGCATCACTTCTCTATATCTAATTTTATATCAAATATGTTGCACAAGTGTACTTGAGTGAGTTTTAGAATATATAGATTGTCATTTTCAGATGCATTTATAGGTGGCCATATTGTCTCAAACCTAGAAACTTTATACAAACAAAGCCACACTTTCCAGACAGTCATGCACTGCATTTTTGTCCACTTCTAGTGGACTTGTTTCAGTGAACACAAGCTCTAATTTCTCCAATTTAAATTATTCGCAAGCCTTCTACATCTTTTTTTTATCATAGTGATTTCACTAGGGGTATATTTTACACAAGGTTGATCACTTTATGACTATTCCTTTTGTTCCTACTATAGTACAATATATTGTGTATTTTTTTTTTATTTGCTTACTTAACATTTCTATCTCACTAGATACCTGAGTTACTATATATGACATCTGATGTTACAAATTTTATTATGTAGATTAATTCTACTTATTCATGCATGTTTATCGTGTTTACTCATTTGCTTTATGTTTTCTGTGTATTTGATTTCTTTGGATTGTGGGAATTTGAACATTTTCTTATTTGTGGCTCTAAGCCTTATGTATGTGTTTTATGCATGTGAGTGAAATTTTAACATGTCCCTTGTATGTGGCCTCTTAGCCTTCTTGCTTGTTTTGTGTGTTCTTGTATTTACTCTTTGTGTGTGTGTCATGGCCATGACTCTTCAGTGCTATGCTTTGATCAGGTTTTTAATGTCATGATGGATATCATGTCTCTCTCTAATTTTTTGATGCCATGATCAACATCATGAATCTTCTTCGAGTAGTTATATATCAGTTTGAAGTACTCAATATATTATCAATATTCACTACGTGCCTAATTGCTAACATCTATCTAGAAATGACACTATGTATGCTTGTATTTACATGTATCATACATTACTATTTTACTCAGATTATAAATATGATGTCATGATCTCCAATGTTATTATTATTACTCCATATTTCATTCTTTCTATAATATCTTGCATAACTTTTTATTTTGAGTTAAGTTATTGCACAGGCTTCACAACTCATCTCAAAAGAGGGGAAATACATAATGGCTTGTTTTAGAGACTAAATTTCAATAGTCTACTACACAAATATAAAATAATAGTACTTGGTCAGTTGATCATAGTGCATATTTATTTTTTGCCTAGAAGGTACATTCAGATAGTACCACACCATTTAGACAATAATGCATGTCTTGGTTATCTAAAACAATATGCTTTTGACCCAATAATGAGAAATAGTGTTTCTCAGAATTCTTAGAATCATAATCAGCTTATAGAATAGTTTTTAGTGGTTACCCAAAAACATTGCAGATTTATACACAAGATTGTTACAAATTTTGCTTAGATTGGGAGGATCACGTACAACATGTGTTCTGGAATTTTACCCAAGTTTTTAATCAATTATAGGAATCAATACACTCATATATCAGATTAGAGAGATGTGTGCAGCACATGATCACTCTCTTTCTAATTTTTGCACTAGTTTATATAGAAGAAATGACAATTCATGTCATTCTCTATGTTGTGTACACTAAACTCATTTCATATTTTTTTTGCACCAATGTTGCACTAGAATGATCTATTGGAATTCATACAAAGATTCCATGATATTTTAATATCTTGAGTTGTGTGATGACGAAGTTAAATACATCTTGAATTTTTAAGCACAAATTATTCTATTAATGAGGATTGAGGCATGCATAGTCTAATCTAAGTGTTTCAATGAGGAAATCTCCAAGGGTTCCACCATCTCTAAGTTACGAGTTTTGTACCAGAATAACATAATGGTTCACTTACATGAAAATGTGTATTCATTCCTTGTTATTTGATCTATAAGTTTTTTGTTTTTATTTTCATATTTTTATCCTAAGTAAGGACTAATGTATACATGTTTCATTGTAGGATTGCATGAAACACAGTTCAGTATATGATCTACATTAAAAACCATTCTTCACAAGTAAGCTCACATATAACATTCTTCTTTCTACTCTAGTACATTGGCTTTGCAGCATTATTAGAATTAAAATGGGGGCAAATGTAGACACTAAAATTAACATTTAATATTAAAATAATGCGCTTGTGACCATTCTTTATGCACACTCAACCTATGCTCAATTTTATAGTTTTAAACCGTTATTCATCTACTTTTTTATTGATGACCTTCTATCTTTGGGCAAATCTGATGTTGAATGTCCCTATTCCTCATTCCAAACAACCTAGACTCATTATTTGACTGATTCATACTTCTAATTTAGTTGTATTTTTTATTCAAACAAAATCACTTTTCAGGACAATCCTGTAGGCCAATCATGTCTTAATCTATCAGTTTTTTCTTCCCACCAATTAATGGCTACTTTCCCAAATTCAAATTCATTCCAACGAGTCATCCCACACATTTAATATGTCCAATTTGAAAAAATCCCAAAAAGACCATTAAATATAAGCATATTTTTCTACCTATTTGTTCATTACATAGCAAGAGGCTCCGATGAGTACGAATTTCAGGTTATTCTAATTGCACATTGAGAGGAAAATACCTATTCTTCCCAATTATGAGTATATACAATCCAATTATCCCTAAGCTAAGTTTGAATACGACAACAAGCTCACAAGTCATTGTTTCAAGCACTTAATCACACTAGTTGCACCAACATATAACATTTCACCAGTATTATACACACACCATCGTTGCATGGGATAATTATATGGAGTTTGATCTCTCTTATGAGTATTGGTATGCAAGCAGCGCTCAACACATGAGGTATTGATGTCAAACACAGGGCCATCTGCTTGCCCATTACCCCAATTTTACTACATTTATTCCCTCTTGTCATTGAGCTAGGGTTTCGAGTGAAGAAGGTACACAATGGTTCTCACAATGAAATGAATCTATTCAATAGACATACAGGATCTACATACAAAGGTGCACCGATTAGAATTTACACAGAAGGCAAAAACCCTTAAGGATTTTAATGCACCCTACATACAACAATGCAATTTGACCTAGTTCAAACATCGTGACTTTGTCCCAGGATAATGCAAAGCCATATTCCTAATTCATATCAACCTCACACAATGTCATAGTCAATATCACAATGACTATTGCAATCTTACAACCCTGAATTCTAGCCAAGTCACTCATTTCTTAATACTTTTCCCTTTTATCATATTTCTAAAAATGATAAATTCCAAATCAATAATATATATTTAATATACATCTTATATATTTTCATTAACTCAATAATTTATCTTAATTAAATAAATACGCCTTTATTCTCCAATTTCGATAAAACAGTGATCACATAAAAATATGCGCAACAACTAAAAGTTAGGAACTATACTACTACTATCTGTTTGTTGCCCATCTTACCTTTGTTATCGTTTTCCCTTCCCTCAATGGAAAATAAATTTTAATTATTAAATTTATTTCATGTACCTTCTTTTTATATTATTTTCCATATTTTTCTTTCATTTCCATCGCAATGCTGGCTTATAAGGTGTAAAATTTTAGACGATGAGAATGCCCTTAACAGAGAAATATATTTTTTGCATTCTTGAAAAAGTGTAGATCAAACCCTATATCCAACTATTACAAGATTCCCCTATTCATTCAATATTGAGCTGCATCTACGATATAGTGTTTCTCTTTTGGATGGATCATGCATGAAAGAAGCCTTGCTGCCAACAAAATTCAATGGCCAGGTTACATCAAAAGAACTTTAAGAAGGATCCCTTGTTCAACTTACTAAATACTTAATGTAAGTTTGATGTTTACCACCCTTGGCACATAAAATTAAAGCACACTTTCATGCCTTTAGTATTGTTTTTTACTCTCTTTCATAAAGTATGCCTTTAGCAGGCGCAGGTGTCTACCTGCTGTTAACAAACAGCTGGCAAGAACGTGGCGATGCATGCGTGGAGGGGGAAAAATGCGTGTCTTCAGCTTGCATTTTCTATTGACGATGCAATTTCATAGCAGCCCAAGTGTTGCACAGACTAAAATGGCAGAGACCTCAGGTGGGGTATCTTCTCCAACGGCTCTGTCTTCTGATACAGGGACTTGAACTTGCTCTTTATTCCAGTGTTTTTATTCGCACTAGTTTCATTATCAAGAAAAAGGGTCTTAAATGAGCAGGAGCTTCAGAGGTTAGGGCAGATACATTTTTTTAATTTCTCCTTTGCTCTTTTACATCTTTTTTTCTGTTCCAAAGTTCTAGTGGTACAAGCCCATATAAAACCTATGTCCATTTCTCAGATTTTAATTGGTTTATCTTTTTTTTTTTTGCGCCGAAATATCTGCATACGCAAACAGTCACAGAGATATATTCAGTTTTCATAACTCGGTATGTGAAATATCAAATATATTTCAGAGGGGACATGGAAGTCTGATGTTTGAACTATCAATGGATTGCACCAAAGTCCTTTGCTGGTCAAATCTGGTAACACTTGTGAAGTGAAAATATTTTTCTTTATTAAATTATTATTAACACTACTCTTAAATAGTCTGAACAACGATATTTCGATTTGTATTTGGGAGGGAATTTTAAATCCTTATAATGCTTCTTTCTTTTTTATTTTCATATTAAATTAGATGTGCCATTAGGATTTAATCTAAAAAAAGCATGCATATACATATTCAATTTTCACAGTCTTTCTCCATTGCATACTTATAATTTAATTTGGAAAAATATATATATATATTTACCTATGCATATCAGTGATTTTACCTATTCATATCAGTGATTTCATATAATGGGTTTTTTAATCCGACCCGTTACCGAAATTTGTCCGTCAATTGACGCTGAAAATGGGGGCTGCTTTTTCCGGCGGAGAGTTGTCTTCAGAAAAAAAAAAGAGAGATAAAAAATTTAGAAGGATGCGTAGCTGCTTCAAGGTTTTTGCCACCGCTGGAAACAACATTTCACAACTTCGCCGGATCATCGGATAAAAGTAGTACCATCTTCGCTAAATCTGACATTCTTGTATCTCGCATTGGAGGTAACTAACTTGCGAACCCTAATTTCTGGGAAACGTGACTGGATTTTGCTGGCCAATGATATTATGATTATTGTCAATTTTTTTGGTTATTTGGATATATTCAATAGGATTTTTCTGCTTTGAGATAAATGCAACGTTTAAATCTTTATAGTTAGAAACTTCTTTAATGTTTAATGGCATGACTTTAAAAAAAGTTATGGGGATTTAAAGATTTAAATCTTTTTCATTTTGTTATATTTTTTATAATAGAAAATGTAAATTCACCATCATTTTTATCATAAAAAAATTTAAAGTTTTTTCTTATTATCATAATAGTTAAATTTTAATGTCATTGTGCACCCATATTTTTAATATATTAAAAAAAAAATTAAAGTACAATTCTTAATTTAATTTCTTTGTTACAATTCGTAATGTATTATAACAAATTTCACATTAAATCATATTTATATAATTAATATTTTATGTATTCACGGATTTATATGGTTTCTTAATACTAAAAAAGAATATATATATATATATATATATTATAGATGGTGAGAATGGGCATTATTGTTTATTTTAGACTACATACAGAGTTTATTATCTTTTGAATGAAGCAATTCTTTATTTTTTATTTTTAGGGTAACTGCGGACGTCACTTGTCTCACGCTAGGCAGAGTGAGATCGGAATCTATGTATCTTACTTCAGAAAGTGCCCATTTACCCCTACATCAACGCAACATGGTCAATGAAGCAACTCTTTATAAAACTATATTAAGTTATATATTTAAATGAAAATAGAAGAGAAAAGGCTTGATGATTTTGTTTTCATATTTTCTTTCTATCTTTCATAGATTTACTTGAAACATGTTGAATGTTTCTAGGATTTATCTTTTTGCAGGAGTATAGATTCATACACAATTGTTTAATTTGTATATGCTCGCATAGACGTGAATTTATTGTGTGTCTGATGACCTTTTATGTCAAATATTGTTGTAAAGAAAAATGTTAACTCTGATCAATGGAGGGCATCCTACCACTTCGATCAAGTACGTCATGGTAACTACCATATAAAAATTGGGGGTGCCAATTTTCTCTACAAGATAGTGATTTGGGGTGCTCTAAATATTGTACAAAATATAGATGGATTTGTAGGGTAGATTTGACTTAGTTTAACGTAAGAGTATATTTGATCATCTTTTATGATATTTTATTTGTTGGTCTGTGCCAGTATTCAAGTGGTCAGTGTTGTTTCTATTCTTAGACTTTTCAAGTTTAATGAAGATTGTCTATTGGGCTTGAATCAAATCTTTATTACCTGATACAAATATGGAACTACTTTTATCCTTGATGATACTAAAGTAGGATTGGGCTTGAATCAAATCTTTATTAGCTGATACAAATATGGAGCTACTTTTATCCTTGATGATACTAAAGTAGGTTGATGCTTGCTATTAAGGTCACAAGGTATGATGTATGTATTTTCTATTGTGGTTTTGCACTTTTGTCTCTAATAACTGGATGTTCTATGTACGTGAGTATGATTGCTACAGATCTATCATAAGATCTTCATTGCATAATACATATATGTTGTATGCTTCCAAATGAGATAACAATTTGGTAATTGAGACCTCTTTTTTAAGAAGACCCAAGATGCTTGTTTTTTCCATTTACCTTATATTTTTGTTCAATGTGATATACAACCTTACCACCTCTAAATTCAAACCTATGACCTTCACTATAGAGTACATGTCTTAATTGTCATGCTCACTCAAGTTGTAATATATATATATATATATATATATATATATATATATATATATATATGGGCTATATGTGTAGCATTGTTTATTGTAAATTGCATTTAACTATGGCTTATTAGAAGGGCACCATAGACCTATTACTATAAATTATCCTCAAAGATGCAATGGGGAAAAAAGGAATGGATAGACAACAAAACACGAAAAACAAAAGATGCAACCTCAAAGATAAAACCCTAGTAAAAAAAAATAGTAGGTGTTGTTTCCTAAATTTGTCAATGTCAAATTTATATCCTAAATTTGTCAATGTCAAATTTATATAAGTCATGAACAACAGAAATTTTGATGTCGAAGGATCAATGTCAAAAAATTTCAAAAAAGAATCAAGTGTTAAAAATTCAAATGCAGGGCACATTTTTGTGCCTCGTGCATTCGAGAGGTCGCAACCTCCAGGGCGCATGGGATGTGGAGATGCGTGTGTTGTAGATCACACGTTCGTGCAGTTTGTAATCACACGGCTATCTCATGCATCCATGCAAATGCAAAGGATGCAAAGTTGCATCTACAGGTGAAATCTCGCCCCTATCGGGACACACAAACCTACTGTGTGTCCGCACAGAACACACAGGAGTGGGACATGGAAATCATGCACCAAAAACCCATGCCGAATTTATTAAATCCACTCAGGAGATCATCTATTCTTATTCTTCATCCATATGCAATTCAAATCTTTGCTCAGCTTTCAATTTCCCCTGCTTAGATGCGTTCTTGTCGAAATACTACCAAAATCTTTAATTTTATGATTACTTCACAATGGTGTAGTTTTTAGCAGCATCAATACACTTATTCATTGATTTTCAACCCGAAGTAGTTTTGCCTTGTCTAAGGTCATATAAGTTTCTAGGTTCTCCACATATTTGTTTAAGGGTTCTTCTGAAGAAATAGAAAATCTTTCGTGACCATTGCAATTAATTGATTTCAACCACATCAACACTTTTTGCCTCTTAATTTGCTTAATTTACAAATCCTTGTTGAAGTAGATTTTAAAATATTGAAATGAGCAAAGTTTTCCACATATTTGTTTCAAGGTTCTTCTGAAGAAATAGAAAATCTTTCATGAATAGAAAATCTTTCATGACCACTGCAATTAATTGATTTCAACCACATCAACACTTTTTGCCTCTTAATTCACTTAATTTACAAACCCTTGCTGAAGTAGCTTTTAAAATATTGAAATGAGCAAAAATGAAGTATAAGTATATGGGTTTTGAACCCCTATTGCCCTGGACAACAATATCCCAAACATTAGCGATTCTCAGATTAGCCACGTTGACCTAAAAGACTTTCACAAAAGGCTTCGCTAAAAAAACCCAAGCTCCATGACCATTCGCCTTTCAAAAAGTGGTCTACCTAAAGCAGTTGGCTTCCCCATCTCAGTTCAATGTTCGGATTTGGTGTTCTCATGCGCTCAACATTATGATAAAAAAACGAAGGAAATAAGATCAAGTGGTGGGGACCTGATGACCAAACTAGACAGAACAATAATGGGTATGACTTTGAGGATTATTGTGCACAATACCTATGCGAGAATGAGTGTGGTAGTGGGCCAAGGCTTTTGGAATAAGAATCTCAATAAATATCTAACCATTATCAAGGATTCATGGTTGAAACACAAAAGACGTTGACCCTCTAAGCTTCCAAGGAACCTCTTCAGATCGGACTTCAAAAAGGAGTTATCAGACATGATAACTCTTCTCAATTGGGTGGTAGGAAATGAGAGCACCATAAATTTATACCCCTGGGTGTTTATGGCAATGAATATCATCTGCAATGGAAAGTAGTATATTGAATGGGGAAATGCTCAGTGATGATCCACATCCCTTCTCAGGGATACGTCTCCCCACTGAGGCGATCATCGCATGCCACGTGTCCGACTGGGAATCGCCTCGGGTGCTTCGTGACTGGCCATATAGGGATTTGGAAGAGGACCCAGATCACTCCGGAGCTTTTGGTGTGACGGCCAGTCCTCTATTGGTATCAAAGCTAGGTCTTGAGGTCGAGACCCGCGGAAGCTGGTGGGCATGATCCACATCCCTTCTCAGGGATACGTCTCCCCGCTGAGGCGATCATCGCACGCCACGTGTCCGATCGGGAATCACCTCGGGTTCTTCGTGACTGGCCATATAGGGATCTGGAAGAGGACCCAAATCACTCTAGAGCCTTTCGGAGTGATCTGGATCCTCTTCCAGACCCCTATATGGCCAGTCACGAAGCACCCGAGGTGATTCCCAGTCGGACACGTGGCGTGCGATGATCGCCTCAGCAGGGAGACGTATCCCTGAGAAGGGATGTGGATCATGCCCACCAGCTTCCGCGGGTCTCGACCTCGAGACCTAGCTCTGATACCAATAGAGGACTGGCCGTCACACCAAAAGCTCCGGAGTGATTTGGGTCCTCTTCCAGATCCCTATATGGCTAGTCACAAAGCACCCGAGGCGATTCCCAGTCGGACACGTGGCGTGCGATGATCGCCTCAGCAGGGAGACGTATCCCTGAGAAGGGATGTGGATCATGCCCACCAGCTTCCGCGGGTCTCGACCTTGAGACCTAGCTCTGATACCAATAGGAGGACTGGTCGTCACACCAAAAGCTCCGAAGTGATCTGGGTCCTCTTCCAGATTCCTATATGGCCAATCACGAAGCACCCGAGGTGATTCTCGGTTGGACACGTGGCATGCGATGATCGCCTCAGCGGGGAGACGTATCCCTGAGAAGGGATGTGGATCATGCCCACCAGCTTCCGCGGGTCTCGACCTCAAGACCTAACTCTGATACCAATAGAGGACTGGCCGTCACACCAAAAGCTCCGGAGTGATCTGGGTCCTCTTCCAGATCCCTATATGGCCAGTCACGAAGCACTCGAGGCGATTCCCGGTCGAACACGTGGCGTGCGATGTTCGCCTCAGCGGGGAGACGTATCCCTGAGAAGGGATGTGGATCATGCCCACCAGCTTCCGCGGGTCTCGACCTTGAGACCTAGCTCTGATACCAATAGAGGACTGGCCGTCACACCAAAAGCTCCGGAGTGATCTAGGTCCTCTTCCAGATCCCTATATGGCCAGTCACGAAGCACCCGAGGTGATTCTCGGTTGGACACGTGGCATGCGATGATCGCCTCAGCGGGGAGACATATCCCTGAGAAGGGATGTGGATCATGCCCACCAGCTTTTGCGGGTCTCAACCTCGAGACCTAGCTTTGATACCAATAGAGGACTGGCCGTCACACCAAAAGCTCCGAAGTGATCTGGGTCCTCTTCCAGATCCCTATATGGCCAGTCACGAAGCACCCGAGGCGATTCCCGGTCGGACACGTGGCGTGCGATGATCGCCTCAGCAGGGAGACATATCCCTGAGAAGGGATGTGGATCAAGTGAGGCCCTGTGCCAACAGTTGATCAATGTGGCTTTTTCAAAACAATTCTTCACGTCCTATTTGGTGTACTCTTTGGCTTATAAAGAGCATACCCCGACCTCACTCAATGATCCAATACATATGCATTCATGCAGGTATAAGAGTTCCATGCTTTGTTGACTCTTGATCAGAGCAACAAACATTTTATAAGAGTCAATGATGCTTTCACAATGAGAATAGTCTTGGCTCTAGATGAGGATTGGGGAAGAATAATTTATGATGAAGCAACAAAATTGATTTGTCAATGTGGGAGCTACTTCTTCCAATTCCATAAATTTACATATACAAGAATTGAAGGATTTGAAGGATATTCTTTATGGTTACCCGGGTTAGCTAGTGATAAGATCATCATGATTGAGTTACGCAAACAATTGGGCACAGTGCACAAGCACTGCAGGGACATCATGTTTTGGACAATGCATTTCATATCTCCTTGGGCCACTTTATATGTAAGAATGTGGTAAATGCTCAGGATATCGAATATACCATCTCATAATTCACTTTGCATTCATATGACAGTCGAGTTTCTTTTAACGATAAGAGGTTCATATGGAAACACCTTGGCATTAGTGTCGCTTATGAACATGTTCCACATTTGGAGGACTTCTGGGTTGATTGCACAGACGAGTTGAAGTAATAAGGCGTGACTAGGATAGGTTGAGCCTATAACAGATCAAGGCCTTCACCAATACATGGGTCCCCAATGGCATGGTTGATGATCAAAGGGATCTTCTTGATTCTATCTATGTTGAAAACATCATGGGTGCCCCTTTGCAAAATATCATATGCTCTGTCAAGAAGCTTTCAGATTTGTAGGTGTGAACCAAGCATGTGTTGAATCGATCCAATGAATGGCTTGACAAGAAATTGGTAGATTTTACGAAAGTAGGCAGCGCCAATAGTTC
Organism: Torreya grandis; assembly: GCA_037957365.1. Lineage (NCBI taxonomy): Eukaryota > Viridiplantae > Streptophyta > Pinopsida > Cupressales > Taxaceae > Torreya > Torreya grandis. Next base: position 2,227,101 of record JARHVA010000594.1, on the reverse strand, counting down.
ACGGACTTTAGCACCTCTAAAGCAAACCCCTGTTGCAGCTCCAAGGACTCACAGGAAAGGTAGTGCCAACGTTGTAATTTAGTCATCTGATTCTTCAATTTCTAATGATAGAGATGACAAGGATCCCAAGCAGTTGAAACCACATGGAAAAACTTGTGAAGAAAGTCTTGTTATGGGGAGAAAGTTGTGAGCTAAGATATTTGTCATGTTGTAAACCCCCTCCCCTCTTGGAGATCCTTCTTTGTTGATTTCTAATACCACTCAATAGTATCTTTCCTATGCATAGGGAGCAACTCAATAGGGAGTTGTTAGTGATGTTGAAATACTAGTCTTTACATCTCCTTCAGTTTTTTCAACTGTTCCACCTCCTCCAGAAGCCTCTGCTCTGAAGCAACCTCCACCACCACCTTCAAGTACTCAAATGACTAGTTTCAGTCAAATGTCATTTCACTAGATGCAACCAATGTTGAATAAAAGAAAGGAGGTGGTGGAAGCAAAAAAATTAGGTTTGGATGTTGTTGTCAATCTCCTCGAGACCCCTCCTAAAAAGGCAAATACCACATCAAGGCTAGTTTGAGACCCATCAACGGCTTAATTCATGGAAATTTTCAAGCCAAATGTAGATAAGAATGAAGAAGAGATGATTGCAAGCAATTATACTCTAAAAAGAGTATCCCTAAGAGAGCCAACTCAAGAGAGTGGTATTCATAACCTGCGGGAAACAACAAAGAGGATGATCAAGAGATCTAAGTAAGAGGAACACACCCAAGAACAATTGAAAGATCAGTTGTAACAGTTGGCCAGGAACATCAACTATCTTCTCAATCCAGTTGAGGCACTAGTAGTTCCTCAAGTGGGTGCTCCTCATGTTCTTTGGATTAGTAAGGATGTCATAGCTACTTTCAACAAATACAAAACATATGGTAAAATTCTTGAAACTTGGGTGGAAGAGTTACTCTTGGATGGCATGAAATGTATCGAAGAGGTCATGAAGTTACATGGGGCAATTGATATTGAGCTTATCAATATCAATCATCGAATCAAATCCCATGACAGTGAGTTGATAGTCTATAAGAATGTGAAAGGCGATGTTCAACTAATGATTGACATTGAAATTGATGTGATGGTTAATTTGGAATCTTTGACAAGAAGATGATACCTCTTACAAATTGTCAAAATGCATCCTCCAAAAGATTTAAATTTTGACTCAAGTTATAGGTGAATTGCGAGAGCAAGTTCAAGTTTAAAGATAAAAATAAAAAGAATTATCTTCTAACTTGGGAGAAATGCATTGTGATTTGTTGGAGGAGGATTCAGGGACGCAATTCACCACAGATAAAGTAAAGGCTCAATTCAAGAAGTTAATCAAAGAAGAGTTGTTCAAAGAAAATGCTTTTAAAATTTGTTCAATCACTATATTCAATGAGATCAATGTTTCACTTGAAGAAATGAATAACCAATTGACTGAGCTCTTACAAGTTCCAAATGCCATGTTGCAAGTGTCCGAAAGATAACTGACATGATGCAAACATGTGGTAGCCCCTAATGGAAGCACAATAACAAACGCAGTGAATAAATTTAGAAAATTCAAAGTTGCCCAAGATAAACAAGTTAGAAGTTATGTCGTTGCTTTCACTTCGAAGAAGACATTCTAGGATGTTGTAGGCTTCCTTTTTATTTTAGACAGTTTTTTATGTCGGAAAAATTGTATTTTATTTTAATCATAAAATTAATGAAAATAGGAATACCAAAGGTCACATGTAATGCAAAAGGTCAGTCCATTCCCTCTTACCTTTATAAATAGGAGGAATGAAAATTGTATAGGGGTTGTTTGATCTCCATTGTAATTTTGTTTGAAAAGAAGGAGAAACAAACTATGTTCATTCTTCAACCAAAAATACAAATAACTCCAGAACTTTGTGATTTGTTTTTCTTTGTGGATGTGTATTTTTCTTATGTTAATACATGTCTTTATTCAAACAATACTTGTATTAACCTCAAACAAGCATGTTATTCTTCACAAGCATTTTCTTGTCACGTGTTAGATGAAATCCATGTTTGTTCATTATGTGTGAACCTTCGTCTTCTTTATTTTTCTTTTTGGTTGAAAGTAGTACAACCCAATACTCCGTTATATATGAGGATATTGTAAATAGGCTTAGTTTAGTTTTTCATGTTTTCAATAAAGGTAACCTCCCCTCCAAATAGAGGAGAGACTTTTGTCTCCTTCAATGTAATGAAATTTCATATCTATTACAAGTGCCAAATATTTCACCAACACTGGGAAAATTTAAAACATAATGTAAAAGTGCATACAAATTATAAAAAATGGCTTTGAACCCTCATAATTGCATTTTCTTTGAACAAACACATTTTTTTGCATACCCCACAATCATGCCAATCCATAAGCATGATGCGTCTCTTTGAAAATCATTAACACTGACTGAAGAATATCAATTTATGCATGTCATGTAGTCATAACATTGCAAGAGACATCATCTTAGTGTGGTATTTTGTCAAACAATTCACGTGCATTGTGGGTGCTCCCACATTCAGCAATCAAGCGTATCACAGCCTGTGCAAGTACAGCATGTGACAAAAATCCTCCTTCCCTTATGCGTTGATGGATGTTCATAACCTATTCCAAAGCTACTATTTTTTTCATATTCTAACAAAAAATCAGATTGAATAATGCTTTGATGGGCATCCATAACCTATTCCTAAGAACTTATTTTGGTACATGTTAGGAGCATAACAGTCGTAGGGATAGGGAGAATAAGGATGAACACCAATGATCAGAGGATCCTGCAATCGAATCAAGAATACCCTGTAGTTTTTCGTAAACAAAAAAATTGAAACACAAATTCATCATTTAGGTGCTATATATTTTATATAGCCCAATCTTACAACACAATAAAGCTACGGATGGATAACCTCTGAACACTAAAGGCTGTACACCCGTGTAGGCAGATGAAGTAAAGTGTAAGTTTCAGAAGAAGATAACTACCAAAAATATGCTCTCGTAAGAGCAGTGTACATGTTATAGTGAAGAGTCTTCTATAAGAATAATCTTTGCCTTTGATTTTGACCCAGAACCTAAAAATACTATCTTCTTTCAGATCCAAGAAATAGTTCAAAGAGTTGCAAACCCCAAGGAGCATGACGGTAAATGATAGAAACCTCATTAATCCAATGAGGTTATTTACTAGTAGAACTCCGCAACAGAGAAAATAATATAAAATCAAGTTACTTAGCTATCGAAACCCCATATCCCATTGTTAAATACACATTAAATTTGGAACAATCCACAACAGTTATTAAATGAAATTCGCATACAACTCCATGAGAAAACTTGAGAAAATGTCATGAACAAAATTTGTAATCTAAATCATATATAATGACTGATTTTCATGGACTGCATTTTGTCCTTATGTAAATGTTGTCAAGATACACCAGCAACTCGTGAATTTGAAGAAATTAAAGGTGCTCTACTTCTTTAACTGCAATTTCATGGGAGAAATCCCAGGTTTTTAGTTAGTTTCACAGATCTGGGTCTTCTGGATCTCTCTGAAAACCATCTGAATTGATCTATTCAATGGAGATTTCCAAACTCAGTAAACTCTACCAACTAGAGCTGTATGACAACAATATTAGCAGAAATAAAGGCCCCCAACTGGGAAATCTTAGCTGCCTGAATCTTATGGGGGTTCGCAAGAGTTTTCTATGTTTCATAGTCAATACCAACAATCTGACTGATAAGGTATCCAAAGGAATTTGGGGATTGCCAAACGTCAACATCATTAACCTAGGCTTCAATAACTTTGTTGGTGAACTTGGTCCTCAGATCGGCAACGCAAAGAATTTATCGGAATTGGTTATTAAAAATAATCATTTCTTGTGATACTGGAGCTGGAAATTGGAAATTGGTCGTTAACAATAATTACTGCTTCTTAACCATTGATGTCTCACTGTAGCTACAGTTGTTGCTGGATCTTTTTCATTGTAAAGCTACGCCTAAACATTCAAAATGAAAAGGTTTGCTTGTAATTTATGTGTGGACTTCTTACATGCTCATGACAGTTGACTGGTGGGAACTTGTAATGTGCACATAAATCAATTTGAACTTATTTGTGGCTATCGCTTGTTATGTACCCTAAATTGTAGACATTTGGGTCTCTTAGATGGAGCAGTGCACATTAAGTTGTAGACATCGGAGTATCGTGGTTGGAGCAGATATATACATAAGTCATTTCAATGGAGCAATGGCAATTTGTTACATAAGGGCTTCTTCCATAGATACATTTTATTTTTCAATCTGTAATCTGTCAACATTTAAAGGACTGTTTTATTTTGTTACTGGTCCGTATGAATCTTGGGAGAACATTTGATATGTAGCCAATTTTTTGGCAACACAGCAGTAATGTTTAGCATCGTGTGTTGAGACTCTAGTGGGATTTGGAAATGAATTAAAATATTTGTTCATCATGAGGGAAAAAAATATTTGTTGAGATGGAGACAAGCTATTTTTTTTTTTTTTTTCAAATTGAAAATGCTGCATATATTAAAAAAATAATGAAATCGAAGTACAAGAGTCAAAGAGAATGGAGGCCCCCCTTATGCAAAACAAGCTATCTGGAACCAGTCATTAATTAATTGTTGAATAGCCCCAGTAACCAGAAATAGGGTAGAGTAAAAACAGAACAAGAAATACAGTAACTAGAGAGTTGGTCCATGCATCCTACTACTATTGTTGTTTGAGGCGATCCTTGATCTTAGCAATATGCACAATAGTGTCCTTCCCGGCTTTGCATTTTGATCTGCTTCAACTGCAAAAAAGTAGAAGAGAAGATGAGAACTTGTTGAATAGCTCATACAGATCCATTCTCAGTGTACAACTGTTTGCATCAATTTTTTGAAACATGGAAGAGAATGACCAGTTCCAAATGCCTGACAGAAGGCCAAGGAGGGCAGTTTTTTTATTGAAATTAGTGGGAAATAGATCAAGGATGAGGAGAGGAGAGAGGACCATCGCTGAGAGGAGGAAGGGCATTAAGATGAGGAACAGTTTCAAGAACAAGACAGAAAGAGCACTTCCCTGTAGAAAGGCCAAGATTGGATCATGTATAACCAACAAGTAGCTTTATATGAAGAATACGTCAGCCCAATAATTGACATTTAGCTTTGGCAGGGGACTGCCAAGTATTACGAGCCATGCCCAATGAGAGCCGGGGAATGACATTGACCGCTTAGTATTTAGAGAATTTTCCAATGGAAGTGGATGTTGAATGAGCTAATACAGAATTCTTGGTGTGACAAAAGAGTTAACCCGCTAGTTTGGCCAGTGCCAATCTTTTCATGGGGATGTAGGATTAGTTGTGATCTTAAGGACTTCGGAGGGAATCAGTTGAATGAGCAAAACATAGACCCACTTGAGAGTTGTAGGCAGCCCAAATATATGGTATAGCTGCTTTCAGGGGAGCCAACTATAAGTGCCTGGATCCAAAATATCTTACAATAAGATAATCTCCCTGTTTGCGAAAGAACAGACTCTAAATTTAGGCTAGATAGAAAGATGAAGGTCATTAACTTGTATAATCCGATTCCACCATAGGCTAGAGTTGGGGATACTCAGTCCATGCTGAAGGGATTGATGGTGCCATTGCAAAAGAGAAGCCATCCCCTGCCAGGCTACCCAATTACACCTGAGAGGAAGAGAACTTGAAATATTTAAAAACCGAGCATTGAGAATATCCTCCCAAGGAGTGGAGGCCCTGAAGTGTTTATGAGTGGCAAGTCTAACACATTCCCAGACTAGGATATTCCATGATTCAGTACCTTTAGCAACTCTTGCAAACCATTTGGCAACAAGGTGTTTCCCTTGCTGTAAAGGGTCGATAATTCCAACACCACTAGCAGATTTAGGTTGAGTACAAAGATCCCAAGAGACAGCAGCCATCCTTTTTTCCTCAGAGCTGTGGGTCCAAAGGAAGTCACGGAACACCTGAGTAAGTTTTTAATAAGTTGATTTAGACGGGATCCAATGAGATGAGTAATATGCATGGCTGGCTAAAAAGATGTGATTAATAAAAATCAGCTTGCCTGTGAAGCAAAGAAATTTACAAGACAAACTTTCCACCTTAAACTGATTTTTATTGAGTGCCCAATCCCACGTCACAAAGTGAGTTTGGATACCAAAGGGAATACCCAGGTAGCAAGTAATTTGTTTATGGGAGATGATGCCCCAGGCTGAGGGATTCTAAGCAGGTTTAGGAGCAGCTTTGATCAGCATGATCTCACTCTAGCTGGACAAGCTAGTTTAATAGCAGATTTGTTGGTGTCTAAGCCAATGATACAAGTGGGTTAATTTTTAATTGACATTAAAAGTTATGTGATCATATGTTTAAGTTTAGTTGTCTAAAATATAGATTTTACTAGATTTTTAACCATACAAATTGGTTTTAAATGTTATTACCAATGCAAATCAGTCATAAATGGACGAGATGGGGAACTACTGATAGGAATTGTGTGCTATTAATAAATATAAAACTGAAATGATTGCTCTACAACCATGCTCCGAGGAAAAACAACTATTTTGGCACATGATAGTTCGGCAGAGTGCAATCTAATAGGAGTAACATTGGCAAATGATAGATCTTGGACTACCATGATTAGGAACATTGGGGATATTTAACATCCATGAAGCTATAGTACATGAAATGTAAAGTAACCTTTTTAAGGATTTATTCAGCAGGAGCAGCCAAGTACGGTTTGTAAAAACATAGTTGTTGTGAGCTGAACATTTATTGGGATTCTAAACTTGAAGAAGAAATCTAAGAGGAACAGAATGGAGAGTCTCGTGACACAGCATGAAGTAAAAGATGCAAAGGTTGAACCCTATCGACCTCCATACTGCTATAAGAACAATCATCAAAACTAGTTTGGAGGATGCAAGAAAAAGTGCATGTCACAAATCGTCACCTGCATTATTAGTAGGGAAAGTGGCATGACTGTGGATATGCATGGAACTAGAGGACAAATAACTAAATAACAAGAAAAATTCTTACCAATAAAAACTAGCAATTGTACCCGAAGGTCCAATGGGCACACCAATAGGGTGAGAGGAAATGAAGAAAACTGATTTATGGAAAATATTTTTTTGTGATTGGATCTGGTAAATAATTAAAAGCAGTGAGACCCAATTGATCAATGTTGTCAATGTCGATTGTTGTCCTTCAAAGTGCCAGGCCTTCAAAGTGCCAGGCCTTGTGATTTGTCTATTGTTAGAGCCCATGCCATATTTGGGGGGCACTATTTTGCAACATCATGGGTTGACATGCACAATTGGTATCCATTTCGGATTGTTCACATTCCATGCTAGGCCAATGTAAGTTTTGAAGTTGACAAACACAAACACTAGCAAACTTGGGGCTTTGCACACGATCTATAGGTAATTATGAGAACTTGCCCAAGAGATAGAAATAAATTATGATATACAACCACTGTGTATTAAAGAAAGAAAAACCAGTGAAATGGATTCACAGATTTGATGGCAGACAAAACAAATAAATCAGTTCACTCATTAAATTATATATTTTAGCATACATGTCTATCAGGGCATTTGCACCTAAAACATCCGATAAAAAATCCCCTTTCCATTATGCTTACATGAATTCCACAATCTGTTCAAACTTCAAAGCTCTTGTTTCGGCACAGGTTAGGATTATGCTAGAAAGGGTGACATGCTCGGGTTGAACACCATTTGGTGACACAGTCAATGCCTCGCAAGGAGACCCATGTCTTCTGTTAGCTGCAATTACAAGCCTAGTTGCAATAGAAAATGGAATATTTAGTAAACTGAATAGGATTAATTTTCAACAAGGTGGGGACTTTTCTTTAACCATTCCAATTTCAACCTTGTTTAAACCTACCTTGCCAAGAATACTTATCACATACATTACATTTGCAGTGGGTGTGACACCCACTGCGCATTCCAAGCATCCTGCATATGCTACTCCAGAAATGTTCATGCCTTGAACATAGTTGAACAACATTTAGGTTTTCACATTTGTTTATGATTCTGCCGTCATTCAATTCAAGGTCTTTTTGGTGACACAGTCAATGCCTCGCAAGGATACCCATGTCTTCTGTTAGCTGCAATTACAAGTCTAGTTGTAATAGAAAATGGAATAGTAAGATTTTTTTTTAACCAATCCAATTTCAGCCTTGTTTAAACCTACCTTGCCAAGGATACTTACTGCATACATTACATTTGCAGTGGGTGTGACACCCACTGCGCAGTCCAAGCATCCTGCATATGCTACTCCAGAAATGTTCATGCCTAGAACATAGTCGAACAACATTTAGGTTTTCACATTTGTTTATGATTCTGCCGTCATTCAATTCAAGGTCTTTCTTTTTCCTTCTCCCTCTCCCCTTCCTTTAGAGTTGGGTTTTTTATGGTAATAAGTGAGCTATTTTAACCTCTTGTATTGTTGGCAGTTAAGGAGTCCTCCTCCTTGAGGACACAATATTTTTGTAATACTTGATATTAAGATGGCAAGAGAAAGAGCTTTTTACCTCTGGTGGTGTTTTTGGCATTGTCCCATCTAGGGCAAATGGGTGAAGAGAAAACTGGCTGTGGAAGTTGTTGGGTGTGCAGAGGTGTGGGTAAAGAAGAATTCAGTGCAGAATGAGCCTAGTTTACTACCTCTGCAACCACCAATTTGGTGCTCTGAAAAAACAATGTTGTATGGAAATTTTGCAAGCGATGCCATCCCCCCAAGGGCAAAGAGGTCTATCCCTTGTTCCTTGTGATGATGTCTATGATTGTATCCTCCCCACCCACAGAGCTGCACAAGACACATGCTCTGTTGCTATTTGAATCATCATGAACAATTCATAACCCCTCAAAACAAACATGAACAGTCTATACCCACCTCCAAACAAGCATGAATAATTCATACCCACCTCACAACACACATGAACAGTTCTATCTATAATCTAATCACAACTTCCCTTGCTGGTGATGGAATTTAATTGCGGCATCAACTTCAACTCCAGCTTACTTGTAAGATTGAATTACAGTAATGGGAGTTGTTCTTGAGTTTGTGCAGCATTGGCTGCAGCAGGGAGAACAGAAAAAACCACACCCATTTTTTTGTTGTTGTGATTAATGAAAAAAAGACACAGCTAAAAATGACGAAACTCCTATTTTCACCTTCATTTTGTAATATTCTTCCCTGAAAGAGTTTATAAAATGAGACCAAAATTATCCTTATCATCCTGATTTATAAAAATATTCAAAAAGGTTAATTCTCCAGTCACATAAGAGGCTTCATCTCCTAATAAGGTTAAATATCCTCCCATTTATTATCACCCTATGGAGGGGATGAATGTTTGTCCTATCGGTGTCATCTTCCTCATCTTTGGTGGCCTTAGCTCTAGGGAGCACAAACTAGTGCCTCATCCTACTTCTATGGTGATCCTCATTTTTTACTAGGATCTCAAGCTATTGCACATTAGGCATTCTCCTTAGCGCCACCATGAAGTACAACTCATCACAAGTACTTCATGGTGGCGCTAAGGAGAATACCTAATGTGCAATAGCTTGAGATCCTAGTAAAAAATGAGGATCACCATAGAAGTAGGATGAGGCACTAGTTTGTGCTCCCTAGAGCTAAGGCCACCAAAGATGAGGAAGATGACACCGATAGGACAAACATTCATCCCCTCCATAGGGTGATAATAAATGGGAGGATATTTAACCTTATTAGGAGATGAAGCCTCTTATGTGACTGGAGAATTAACCTTTTTAAATATTTTTATGGATCAGGATGATAAGGATAATTTTGGTCTCATTTTATAACTCTTTCAGGGAAGAATATTACAAAATGAAACCATGTTTTTTTCTATATACTATTCACTTATCATTAATTATTGGTATGCATGGGTTTAATAATATGTTTAGATGTTATAACTTCTAGGTATTTGAGGATGATCATAAGATTATATAATTTACTAATAGTTATAGAACCTTTAAATCATAGATAATAGATGAAGAGGATGTTCAAACCATGCATGTTGAAGATCTAGGAGGATATGGTGTGTTACAACTAAAATACGACCAAATTGCCATGGGTATGGTTTCCCTAGAGTGATATTTTGATGTGAATCTATGAGAGTTTACTAGTCCCATCTCTTTTGCTGCAGTCAGGAAAGTGTGACTTACAATGGCTGTAGAGGCATATTTTGAGGCTTCTAACAACTAATTGTCGATTTCATTCATCAAAGAATAATGGAATGGAGACTATTGTTAAAGCTTTGGAATTTTTAAAGAAAATGCATACCACAGGTGTAAAGCCAAACTCAGAAATATTTGCCAGCATCATCCACCCTGTGCTAAAATGGGAGCTTCAGAACAAGGTGTGGAGATTCATCAAAATGTAATTGAAAGTGGATTTTTGTTTGATGTTGTAATTTTGGCCTCTCTTGCATTTATTATTTAGGAAGTGTATTTTATTTGAGCTTGATCAAACCCCTGTTGTAATTTGACAATATGAACATTAAAAAAAAGTAAAATTTTAGGCCCACAAAATAAAATTTCACTGAGTTAAATCTCAGTTGTTGGTGAAAGCAAACCATTAGTTTTGCAAGTTCTGGAATGTGACCTAGTGGAATGGATAATTTTGACAGCGAAACAAAATTGAATATATAAAGGTCACGTCAAGGCCAGTTTCAAGACTTCTAGTAGTTGATTATTTTGTATTTTCGCAGACCCCATTGGTTGCAACATTTATACATCAGGAATGGGGAGAAAATGTTGCATTTGGTTAGATATGACTGTAAATTTATTCTAAACATACACGTATGCTCATAACTGCAAATTTATTCTAAACACGAACGTATGCTCATAATGATCCTTTTAACCACCGTATTAGTTATGAAATCCTACCTCCTATCTTTGTTTTTATTCATAAACAAATAAGTAAAAAGCAAATACCTTTAATTAAATGGGATGACCTGAAGTGGTCTATGTATTGGGGCTTTCAAAGCAGAGCCCCAGGTTCGAATCCTTGGGAGACATGAGAAAAAGAGTTTACATTGGGTAAAATACCCCTGGGTCATGCTATCTTGGTCAAAGGTCACTCCAGAAGGTGAATTAACCAAATCATTTTTAAAAACACCTTGTACACCTGGCTCTAATATGCAAATGGGTGTATCACGTGGAAGACATAGAACAATCTGGGTTTTTGCTTTAATTCGATATGATACTCATAACAATTATCAATTGATTTTACAAGTGACCTGAACTTCAAACAATCAAACAGATGAACATAGTATTGAAGTCTACTGACAAAGTTAGTATCATAGTGCATTAAAGCCAAACTGAGATTCATTTGTGGAATCTATGCTTACTGATCGCTTTTGTAGCTTTAGAAGTGAAAATCAATGGCTGATTTACCTATGCATTTTGAACACTAAAAATGGAAGGCTAACATTGACTAAAGTTGTATCTCCCCTTCTCTAGTCAGAGAAAATTTCTGTATCATTTGTTTTTGCATCATTCCCTTAGTTCTGCACTTGGAGTACATCAATCACTTCTATAGATCTTATGACCTGAATTGAGATTAGGAAAAATAAAGACTTGCTCCAGTCAAAGATCTTACTGCCATACCTCATTCCCTCATTTGCTCACTTATATTTTCTCAGTTTGTGGGTCATGGATTCCATATTTATTAGATACAAATATTCTTCATAAGGTTGCATTATTTAACTTGTCTTGACTGGTTCTAGTACAACCATATCCTTTTACTGGTAGTTAACACGGACTATGACATACTTCCATGCTTAACAAAGAAAGAGTTTACTAGTGCTTCATTTTGACTTTCATGATTGAATTCTTGTTAACCCCCACCAAAAAAATTAGTCACCTCAAAAAGAACATTTTGATCGTGAATCAAAATTAATGTACAAGGCATATTCCTATATCACTGCATCCTTAAAATTGACTCAATTCCCTGCCATTGAATATATCTGCATTATAAACAATACACCTAAGAACTGCCTGTAAAGCCATAAAAAAAAAGTTGTGTATGCTCAAGTGTGAACAACAAACACTTACATTTTACTGATTGCTGAACTGTATAGGTATTATGAACACCTGTATGAACAAAAACATCTCGAACAAAAATTCCATGGAGGTAGAACAAAGAAAGAAAAAAATAACGAGGTTGTGTAATGAGAAGAAAATAACGAGGTTGTGTAATGTGTACTAATGAGAAAAAAAAGTGGTTTGTGGGACTGCTAAATACACTATTTGCGGATGATAGCAACTAGAATCTAAACAATGTACAAAAGAACTAGTTGGTGCAACTCCAAACAAAGAGGCATTGAGGAGCATCCCTGCCCCTTACCCCCCTTCACTATAAAGTCCCCTAAAACCTGTCAAAGAGCGTCTGCAGCTATTGCAGTAGAGAATTTTATCATCCATGACGCAATCCTCGCAAAAGCCAATATCTGCAAAACGAACAATTTTAAGTAGACAAAATTGTAACCTTTATCCAGCTACGTAATTCCCACCCAAATTAGACAAGCACAAATCCTGCCACCACCGTTGATCATTTCTGCAGAATTTCAACAAGAAGTGCCATGCACATGTTTTTCATATATAAGCTGGGCAGTAACAAGATCCACAGCTGCAGAGCCCACCGACTTGAACACCGTAATCTCCTCCAATCCACTCCTTCCTCTTTTCTCCCCGCTGGCAAGCTCTGCGAGAGTGCCCACAACATCCTGAGGCCGAATAACCCCTCTCCCAAAAGCCCCAACTAATTCACCAGCTTCCTTCAACGCAACCTCACAGTCTACAAAGATCCTGGCCCTTGCAAGAGCCTCATCGTCACATTCCCTCATCGAAGGAGAAAAGGAACCCACTAGATCTAAGTGAGTCCCTGTTTTTAGGACTCCACCTTGGACAAGTGGCAACTCAGAGCTGGTGGCACAACTTATAACATCTGCTTGTCCAACAATCTCATCCAGACAAACCCCACATTCAATGTCCACACCAGACCCTAATCTGCCACTAAGATTTTCTACCAGGGCTTGGGCTTTGGAAGGGGTTCTGTTCCAAATAATAACCCTTTTCAAAGTGGGTCTGACCGAAAGATGAGCTCTTATCAAATAAGGGGAAAGTTGACCAGCACCCACCATGGCAAGAACAAGGACATTTTGCCTTGCAAGATAGGATGCAGCCAAGGCTGATATACAGGAAGTTCTCCAGTGGGTAATCTCTGTTCCATCTATGAATGCCAAAGCCCTTCCTGTGTATGAGTCCGAGAGCATGTAGGAGGCATTTATACTGGGTAAACCCAAGTGGGTATTATGAGGAAAAGAAGTGACAATCTTGACCCCTATGTATGGGATCGGAGGGGATTGGGACCATGCAGGCATCAGAAGCAATGTGCCAGGTGGGGCATTATTGTTATAGCTGTCATTCTTAATGCAAAAATTTTGTCTTTGAGGGGAATAGACTGCTTTGTTTGAGAGAGATGATTGCAGATGTTGTATAAGAATTGCTTCCGATAGCAAGGTTCTTACCTGATTTGAGTCTATGACCATACATTTTTTATGCTGCTGGTCATAATCTATCCTGGGTTCCCCCTCCATTGAATCTGTTTCTGTCTTTCTACATAAGGACCGCTTTCAAGTTGAGTAGCCACAGGCAATAGACCTTAAAAAGCATTGCCATGATAGATCCTCTGTGTGGATTATATAATTCTAAATAAATATATTACATATTATTCTTTTAAAAAACAAAAAATGTAAAGTATAGGTGGTATTGAGAGGACGTTTCTAAGGTCAACTTATTAGGCCAAATAAATATATTACATATTATTCTTTTAAAAAATGTCAAAATTATTAGGCCACATAAATATATTACATATTATTCTTTTAAAAAACAAAAAATATAAAGTATAGTAGTATTGAGAACACGTTTCTAATGTCAATTTATTAGGACAAATAAATATATTACATATTTTTTTTTTTTAAAACAAAAAATATAAAGTATAGGTGGTATTGAGAGCACGTTTCTAAAGTCAACTTATTAAGCCAAAACAAAAGGGTTTAGGAAAGCAAAAAATATATAAGCAATGTAAAAGATCGACCGTTAGATCACCAAAACATTATAAAATAATAAATTAAGCTACCATACCAAAGAGTACAATTATAGGACGATCATTGTCATCCAGTATGTCACAACCAATATATGGTGGGTCATCTCCTTTAGGGAAGGGACGTAACATAGTGTTTACATTATTCATTGCTTCCATGTTTTTTTCAGTTTTAGATGTAAGAACTTGTTGGGGTCATCCAGTATGTCACAACCAATATATGGTGGGTCATCTCCTTTAGGGAAGGGACGTAACATAGTGTTTACATTATTCATTGCTTCCATGTTTTTTTCAGTTTTAGATGTAAGAACTTGTTGGGGTCATCCAGTTTGTCACAACCAATATATGGTGGGTCATCTCCTTTAGGGAAGGGACGTAACATAGTGTTTACATTATTCATTGCTTCCATGTTTTTTTCAGTTTTGGATGTAAGAACTTGTTGGGGTAAGGAGGAAGAGTCTAATTGTCACGTTGTACCTGCAGAGGGGAGTCCCTGCGTGGTAAAGGCCAACTAAACCGTTGGTGAAAGCAACAATGAGGATTACTTCTTCTATGTTCCCTCCACTCCCCCACCCTTCGATAGGTTTTTATTTGGAAAGAAGTGTAGTAGTTTTCCAAATGCGAGAACTTATTGGGGCAAGAAGGAGCCCAATCGCCAAGTTGCACCGACTGCAACAAGTGCTTGCACGACATAAACCAACCAAATCGACTATGAGAGCAATAATGAGAGCAACTTCTTTTATGGCCACCACAGGGTTCTATCCCTTAAGGTTTTATCTTAAAAAAAGAAATGCAACATTTTTTCCTAATTCTATAGTTTTCTACTTTTACAAAAACTATGATTATTTTAAACGTGATTTAAGTACAAGCAACAAGGTGGCTTACAATTACTCACTACTTTGAGTTTGTATGGATACAATATGAAACATTAAATTAGAGTGTTGTTAGATTATTTTTATTTTATTTTTAATTAATTATCCATTGGTAAGAATAGTGAGACAATGTGGCTTTGAAGGTGGCCCATCTCTAGAGCTTACAATTACTCACTACTTTGAGTTTGTATGGACACAATATGAAACATTAAATTAGAGTGTTGTTAGATTATATTTATTTTATTTTTAATTAATTATCCATTGGTAAGAATAGTGAGACAATGTGACTTATTGATTGGGTTGTAATTTAGTTAATCTTACATTGGTAAGAATTGTGAGACAAATGTAACTATAAGGTCAATGGGAAAAGAAGCT
The DNA here is from genome assembly GCA_037957365.1 of Torreya grandis. NCBI lineage: Eukaryota > Viridiplantae > Streptophyta > Pinopsida > Cupressales > Taxaceae > Torreya > Torreya grandis. The sequence goes on along the minus strand of JARHVA010000594.1, from coordinate 2,211,683 downwards.
AAAAGGAGAAAAGAGATCATAAAAAAAGAGGTCAAAGGATGAGAAACCTAAAGTAGTAGATATATTCATTGGTCATCCCCCATACGAGGAAAAATATCATTAGAATAATAACTACTCTTGAAGGTCGTCTTCAAATGATAAAATATCATTAGGATGATGACTATTCATGGAGATCATCTTGAGATAACTTAAACGCATATGGGTGTAAAATAAAAAATCAATGTCTAATTGAGCATTCACAATACATGTAAAAAGTAAAGTGAAATAAAAGGTTCTTATCTTGTTTATGCACTATTGTAAATATATATCTGTAACCTAGCTTGAAAATGTGCACCCGAAGTTACAATGATTATCACACATAAATATGGAAATGAACTCATATAGCTACCAAAACAGTACAAATGATTATGACAAGTTGTAAGGTTGTACAAAAGCTCATTGTTAATTATTGTTAGTTACAAAATGATTTGCCATACTTTCTCACTTAGTTTTTTCCTTTTACATCTTTACCTTAATTTCACACACTGCAACTCTTATCTTCTTGCAATAAGTTGAATTTGATTGACTCAAGAGTGTTAAGGAAAACAAAGTTGAGGGATTGCATTAGTGTTTGGATAGCTTTGATTGACTCAAGAGTGTTAAGGAAAACAAAGTTGAGGGATTGCATTAGTGTTTGGATAGCTAGTGTGAACTAAATAACTCTTTAATACTCAAGCCCTTAAATTAGAAGAAAGATGTTGATAAAAAAATTGTAAAACAAAAATAACTTCAACTTGTTTGCCAAAAGTGCTTCACAATAGAATGCTTGCTTAGATAATGATAAGTGCTCTAATAATTGTTTGATTGTTCTCTTTTCAAGAGAATTATAACAGTTGTCTATTTATAGGTGACTTTGAATTCAATGATAATATTGATGTGCATACCAACTTCCAATGGCTATAAATGAGAAAGATAGAAAGGGGTAGATGGGCCCAACTAACAAATAGAGAGAAAAATAGAAGATGTCAAGATCGTGCAAATAACCATGACATTGGAATTGGAGAGCATAAAAGATTAGATGGATGTTAGCCCAAGGATTAAGAGCTTCATGAGTTGACAAGAAGACCAATATTTATTGATTCAGACCATATTACCCATACATAGACAAATGAATCAGCACTCATAACATGACATAATAAATTCTACGAGGCAATTTTTAGGTGTATGTTATGGATAAAATCCCACAATAATTAATAATTTGATTAAATTACTTATAAAAGCCTTAACTACTTAAGACAAATAATGATTTAAGAAGACCAATATTTCCTTATTTAGACCATATTACCCATACATACCCATACATAGACAAATGAATTAGCACTCATAACATGACATAATAAATTCTACGAGGCAATTTTTAGGTGTATGTTATGGATACAATCCCACAATAATTAATAATCTGATTAAATTACTTATAAAAGCCTTAATTACTTAAGACAAATATATGATTCAAAAATATGTTAGAGAGTGAGAAGCCCAAAGTTGTGAATTATATTCACCATTCCTTCTCTTATTAACAAATGCATTCAGGTGTTTGTGTGCTAAGTGGGTCCCCTTTCTTTGTAATTATAGAGAAAATACATAAAGAAAATATTATGAAAATAATAATTACTTGTGGAGATCATTTTGAGATGACTTGCATACACTTAAAATTTATAAAAAAATAAAATAAAATTGGGATGGAAGCTTTCAATTAACTATTTTATTGAAAAGAAGACCTAAAAGTGAGCATTTTAAAAAGATATTTTCCCAAGGATCCAACTTAGAAGAAAAACAAAGAGAAATAGAAGTACACTAGACTCACTTGCTAATAATCACACCTCAAAGGTGTAATGGAGATGCCAATATGCCCAATGAGGCATGGATAATAAAAATCTAAATGAAAAAAAGGGAAGTAAAGTGAAGTGTAAGCAAAAGGAAAACAAAAGGAAAACAAAAGAATGTGAGAAGTTATGCACAGTGAGAGTAACAAACTTAATAAGGTTGTTTTAAGGGATTTTGCATATGGTTAATGGATACAAAGGGAAGTAAAGTGAAGAGTAAGCAAAAGGAAAACAAAAGAATGTGAGAAGTTATGCACAGTGAGAGTAACAAACTTAATAAGGTTGTTTTAAGGGATTTTGCATATGGTTAATGGATACAAAGGCAAAGTTGTGGTAGCTTGCAAGCTAAAAATGGAAGTAGTGTAAAGTGCAACAATAAGAGAAGTGTAAAGTGCAACAATAAGAGAAGAAGTTAGGGCAAAGGGAAGTGTGACATGAAATATAGTCATTGCTCTTCATTCCTTTAGATTTAAAAATATGCATTGTCTTACATTTTCGCATATCTCTAAAAAGAAAAAGTAGGTGGGATGTGAAGGTCTTCGAATGATTGGAATCTTAAGATTGCATTAAAAGTTAATCCTTGTTACATTTTGTAATGTCAGTCCTTGTGATTAGTGTATTGTTAGAACCCATGCCATTTATAGGATAAATTACCTATAAATGCCATGGGTAATAGGTGATATCAGCACATGCTTTGGGTTATTTACATCCCATGTTGGGCCAATATACATTTTTAATTAGACAACCAAAAACATTGGAAATTCAAGGGGTTTTGTACCATTTTTATAATCAATAGCCTAAACTTGGCTAGGAATGCCATTTACCAGCTCAGATTCCACCCACAAATTGGAATTAAGCATAAATTTTTATCCGTTACACAAAATAACTTTGGCCTATAATTGATAATCCTCAGGGTCTATCAAGGTTTTTTGCCTACTTTATTATGCATTGCTACATGCAATTGGCACATTACATGACTTCAACATTTATTTATTATGCATTACAACCAACTTTGTTGTTGTATATAAATGTGTTGAAGAATGAAACACAACTATTTATTCTAGGGATAAAGATGCATCAATTTGATACATGAGCAACTTCTAATCCTCAAATTTTGGATTAGCATTTCTAATATTGAGTAAGAGGTTGTAAAAAATCACCTAGCATGGGTCAGAACCTTGTTATCATAAAATTATGTCCAATGTGATATTCATGTTAAAGATGTGCCAAGTGTTGAGCCATATAATGTTCTTACATATACTAGAATTTCATTCACTAGAGGAAGTTGGCCCAGGTCATCAATGAGAATAATTGAGCTCTTGCTAAACAACATGAACCTATGATGGGGGAAAGCCTCATACAAACTTTGATCAATACAGGACAACAACTTTGGCCCTACATTTTGTAAATGAGAATGTAGTGCAATTGATTCAAAGATTCTTGGAAAGTTGCAAGTGCTTAGGCCTCAAGTGGTTTCATTTATTTTATAGGTATACATAGGCTTTCATGTATGGTTGATGCATTGATGTTGAAGGCTACAATACCAATTACAGCGAGCAATAATAATGGGAGTTGTTTTGACCTGCATGTGAAACGATTGTGAGTTTTAATTTTTTGATGAGGTGTGACTTCCATATAACGAAAGTTCTTTATATGATCAATTTCAATGGAAGTGCTATATCCCGTTAAGTGAATTGGTGTAGAACAATGTCAACTACAAGTTGTTGTTTTACAGACAAAACACCAAGTGTGGGAAAGATGGAGGAATAAAGTTGTGTGAATTGATGTCTTTCTTTATTGAACTTTACAAAAGAATGGGTTATTCATTACAATAATGGGGGAACATCACCATTTTTCAAGTTATGGTGGTGTCAAAATCAAGATAAGTATATCAAGTTCACTTATTTCCATGTCATTATTAGGGTGGAGTTGGGACAAGCCCTACCATTTGTCAAGTTGTTTGGGGTCATGGTCAAGGCCAATATCCTTTAAAGGGCCATTTTTTGTAATTGTTTCACTCCTAGAAGGTGTGTGGTCAACATGCCATGGATGATAGAATTTTCCCATGCATTCCAAATTTTGTAATTTTTTATTTGGTGGAGGCACCATGTCTATAGTGATGCTGAAAAATGGATTGTATAAGAGAAGCTCACTCCAACAAAGTCCTTCATAAGAAGTAAATTTTTTTTGTGGGGTTAAAGAGTAGCTGGGGAGACCAAATAATGGCTGACACTTATTTTCATTTTTTTATATGATGGTACTTGTCATAAGACCAAGATCCTATAATTACATTAGGTGGTAGTGACTATAGTGAAGAAGGGCAGACCATGTATGCATCAATGGAGGTTGAAGTAGCAAGTGGTTCAATTGTAGTTTGGGAGACACAACACAAAACCTTCCTACCAACATTAAATGAAACAAATGAGTACATCCAAAGTATGAGAGGAATTTTTTAAAACATATGGCAAGCCTCTTATGTGCAAACACCATGATCAACATGTTCACAATCAATTAAAATCTTCCTAAGTACTATTGAAGAGGGGTAATGAGATTTTTCAGCCTCTAAAAATCTTATTAGCATATGTGATAAATTTTAGACTAATTATTTTATTTAGATGCATACTTATAAATATATTTCAACATAGCATGATGAGAGAGAATAGGCAGACAAACTAGCAATCAAAATTTTCTTGTAAATTGGAAAGTATGTTTGGGTTATGGATGTTCAACTTGTCATCATTACATGTGAGAATATATTTTTTTCCATCATCTTCAACAACCAAAACTTCTTGAGAGTGAGCCAACAGTTTAGAATCTTGAAATATAAATGGTACTCTTGTTTGTTAAGTGTAATCAAGCCTTCAACATCTCTTTAATCTACAGTGTTGTGGGTGTGGGTTTAGGCTTCATAGGCATATCTTTTATACTCCTTCACATTTATTACTTGTAACCTCATAGACATCTTGGATCCATCTTTCACATGTTGTGCCTGTGGGATCTAACATATATATTCCACTTCTCCAACTCAATCTCTCATCTTCATTAGGATCCTAATATTCTTTACCAGGTGTATAGACATTATAGATATTGTTGATTTCTCTGTCTTTATCAACACTCTCAACATACACAATCCATGCTCATTATCAAAGGTAATCATCAATCTTTGATCTCCATTCTCAAAACTCATATGACATTGCTTGAAACACATATCGACTTGGGTTTTGTACCACCAAGGCCTTCATAGTAGTGCCAGATAATTATCTACTTCTACCAAATCAATTACTTCAAAGTCTAGTAAAATTTGTATCGATGATGTTAAATTCTGCTCCTTTCATGACCCGTATAGGTTTCAAACATTTTTTTCTAGCCATAAATAGCAAGTTTGTTGATGGGAACAACCTTGGATTGCGCATTTCCTTCACACATCATTTGTTAAGATATTTACTTTTACTCCATTTTCTACTAGGATGTTGTTTAATTTATAATCAATTATCTTGGTATGAATGAAAAGTTCTTTATCATAACCTATATTCTTTGTTTGTCCAACTTATTTCAAATGTTCTATCGCATGATCCTACGTCTCTTCCATACTTTTATCAAGCCACATATTCAACAGTGGAATTTCACCTTCATTTTTTATCAAAGATAAAATTGTGAGAGTTTTTCAACTTCCTTCACACTTGATCCTTGTCGTTGGCTCTCCTTCATCTTGGCTTCTAACTTTTGTTTCATTCACATTTTTCCTTGGAGGTTTCCAATTATCTCCTTCACTTGATCATATGTTAACTTCTATAATTTTGACTTTAGATACCATGTTACCACTTATTTGAGTTTGTGCATTATCGTATCCTTTTGGAGCACTTCTCAAGGACAAGTGTATATTCCATTATGTGTAGTGATATTAACTAGGGAACCCTTTTGGTCTTTCTCTACATACCTTCGTTGATTCCTTTGTTGTGCAATCCACATCATTCCTTCTTGCTTGGCCCAATCTCTTTATAAAATATTTTGTGTTAAATCTAGAAAATACTCCATTTGATGCCTCCCATAACAATGTACACAAATTAAGAATTATGGGCATTGCCTTTTGTAGTGGTTAGTGGTTGCAAACTTGAAACATGACCTTGTGAATTGGACTCCTTAAGGTTTTCCACCTCATTTTCTTCCAAATGATCCTTATTGATTATAACCTTTATATCATTGGTTATACTTGCCTTGGTTCTAATTGTAACTTCCTTGCCCTTATTTATTCTCTCTTGGGTTTATACCAAACCCCCTTCGATTTATATTGATAAGTTTTTGTAAGAGTTGTGGTTTCTTGCCTTAATTCGAGCTCTTTGGCCCCCCTCATTTCAAAAATTACCTTGTAATACATTATACCATGTGTGTTTGTTTTTTCACATATTATACCAACAAATAATTATGCATTGAACAAGATGACAATTAATTGCCTCATGATCTTCTTTACATAACTTACAAACCAATCTAATCATCTACAGCTTCCTCAAAGTGTAGTAATTTTTGGTGTGCCCTTGAATTTATCAAGGAGTACAATACAACCCCATCTTCTTCTATTGCACAATATCTAAAGACAATGTATGCAATTGGTTGGACATATTAGATATTTGAGCTTCCAAAAATGGACTAATCCCTGCATCTAGTCCTCCTGTTACTTCCAATATTAGTGTAACATCTAATGCTTCTCACACATAGACAAAGTCTTCATTTCCAAATTCATATTAATAGTGCCAACATTATACCCACAAACCATTGCACATGTTATAATGGACGTATATCATTTGAGATATTTAATAAAATAGTCTTGAAACATGCATTGTATGTGCACACACTCTCGAACGGAACATGTTTCATTTCAATCATAGCTGAAATACTATAGTGTTCAAACTCTAGAATATTAAATTCCTTTATAAATTCCACCTTAAATTTACACCCAAATCTACCATTAATTGGTTAGGATTGTACTTCATGTACCATGTATGTGTTCTATCATAAAAATTAGTTTCAAAGTGGTAATTACTTTTGATCTCCAAGCGATTTTACATAAATGAATGTGATCTAAGGCATCTTCCATACTCCTATACTCTAGTAACTTTACTGACATCTCATAAAATATGTTTTATTGTGAATTCCTTTGACTTTGCACCTACGCATTGGTGGTTGTTGGAGTCACCCCACGCCCCATCTCAATAGAAGTTGTCAGACCTACACCCCATGAAATAGAACTTGTTTGACCGTTATTAGATTTACAACTGAAATCATAATATTGATCAACAAACTTATAGTTCCTCCTTATAAACTCATATTTATTATTAAATTTCTCACTTATTCAATTATCGGTGGTCCTTGCACCACCTTTTCCTTACCACTCACTAACTTTAAAAGTGTCAATTGCCTTACTATGTAATTCTCACTTTTCCTTGTATCAAAATCCTCTAATCTAGTGGCATAGATTATCTTTTAAATATTTTATTTTGGGTGATCAATAGATGCATTGGTTTCCACTCCAAATAAGTTTAGAACTAAGTGTTCTCCTACACATTCCACTTTTTCCTATGGAATCCAAACTTAATTTTGATAAGTGTTCAATTAAACCAAGTATAAAACCATTTTGCGTATACAGTACGTCCTACACATTTATAAACTATTGAAAAAAGCCTTACATGTGTAGACAACTAAATTTGGTCTTTGGCACTTTGCCAACATCAACTTTGACATAGTTGGACAATGTAAAACTATGTGACGTTTGAACACACTTTCTCTCTATTTGTCTACCTATCTACTATCATAGCCACCTATATTCACTCGATATATTTATTTGAGATCAATTTAGTCTATATAAGAACCCTTTATAATCCTAAAAAAATGTTATTTATATTCCATATCCATGTTTTTCACTATGTTGGAAGTGTCCAAGAGCCCTTAACAACTAATTTTTAAATTATAAAGTCTCCATTAGGTTAGCCTAGAATGTTCCATGGGTGGATCATAGTGGAAAATTAACGAAGATTCATCTATAAATACAAATTACCCCTAAGGTTATTATTCACTTGGCAAGTCTTAGCAACATTGAGAAATGACCTAACGCTCTCTTGCAATATTATTAAAAGGAATACACACATTTTATAAATTCAAGGAGTAGACCTAGAGCAATCCTTAAAGCATAATTTTAATATGCAATTACATCGTGCCAAGTATCAAAGATCAAAATATAGAACTGTATTTTGTATTATTCAAGATGTCTCTCTCTCACACACACACACAAGTGGGATAATTACATACGATTTGAGCCTTTTTGGGAGTATTGGAACGTAGACAATGGTCAACCATTTAGTTGGGGCCAATCCAACCCCAAATACTAACTCCTTTTTAAGGGCATCTTGTGGTTGATGAAAAAAAAAAAAGATTTTGATGAACAATACACAAAACATGTATTTCAACATAGGATCAAAGAAGTGTGCACACAAAGAATAAAATTGTATCATAGGCGTAGGGATCCCAAAATTTTCAAATACCCACTATGCATAGGGATGGAATAGATAAACCCTAATAATAGTGGTTGTCATAGGTGTGTGACTTTTTTGGCATTGTCCAAGGAGGTGTTTAGCTACTATTTTAGATCTAAGTAGTTGACGAAGTACATACAAAGCATTTTCAGATTCAGTGATGACTTTTATGAGCAAAGAATAGGCTCCCTTTCTTATCTTATCATTTATAAATAGAATAATCATGATATCAATCAACCCATTTCAATTCAAATTGATGTGTTTATTTCCATGTTTTTATAATCTAAAATAATGCTTGGTCCCCATTATTTTATATCTCTTAGGTGTAAAATAAGTAAAACATTTATGAACCCAATCATTCCTTCAAACATGAAAACCCTAGTTTTCATTCTATATTAGGGTTTCATTTTGTTTAGGGTCTCAATTTTATGCTCTTCTTAGGGTTTGATTTATCTAATTTATATTTTGTTTTCTTAATTTTTATTATTTTCATCATTTGCCCCTATGTTTTATGTTTATCCTTCTATTAGGGTTTCTCTTATTAGGGTTGTTACTTGTCTTACTTTTTATATGATATTTGATTAAAAACAACTCTATTTTCAAATTTTTAGGAGGTTTTCTTAGATGCATTGATTTAATCAAAAACCTTTTTTCTCTAAAATTCATCATTGTTTTCCTGAAATAGTCATATTTTTTTACCTTGACAAATTGATCTTTTGAATACATGCACCCTAAGACTGAACTTAATTTCATTAGTGTTTGATTCTCTTTTATTTAAACTTTTTGTTATCTTTGTTTACTACATTAGAGTTACATTTACCCTTGCCACCCTTATGATTTCATTATTTTGGTATTATTTGATTGTAATTAAGGTTCAAATTAATAAAATGAATGCAAATGCTTTATCTTTGTTGAATCCTTGATTGAAAATGTGAATGTTTCAAATTATAAAAATAATTCAAAAATATATTCTCTCAGGGTTTGTGCTTGTAAAGTTAAATCTTCCCAACCCATGAGAAATGGTGTAACTAGTGCTACCATTAATGACAAGACTTAACCCTTGAATGAAACTATTCAAAGTGTCACCATTCATGCACATTATATTTTTTCTATGATGCATTCCATAAATAAATTACAAAAACAAGTCCAAACCCTATCTATAAGGATCAAGTCACTTCAAGATAAATTTGCATGCATCCAAAAAACTGATCATGCTACTACAAATATCATCTCCATTTCCCCAATCAAAAATTATGTGACTCAAAATATTTCATCTTAAATATGGATTGAGAAATAAAAAACATATATGATTAATTAATCACGTAATTTGCATAAGCTTAATACCTATCTAAGTGAAATTATAATAAACATGCTTTGAAACAAATTGATCATATTATCTCTCACTTGTCCTATGCATATAATAAAGCATTATTGTGCTTACTATAAATTCCATGGGCATTCTACAAATATATTACATGCTTTTAAAGATAAAATACAAAATATTGTTGATAGTGTTGACCTTACATTGGATATATCTATTAAGACACCAAAAACTCACTATTAGGGGTGAAAAGGGAAGAAGGATACATAAAATAAACCTATGATAATGAGGTGATACACCAAGACAACTCCACACAACACACTTGCATCTGCACTTAAGAAAGAAAACTATTCAAACTGAATTCAACCCTATGTCCTTCTAGCATAAGTATTTCTCATAAAGATAGATTTTTATGCCTATCTTCAAGTGGGTGAAGAGAAGGTATGATACAAGACACTACTAGTCCCTCTCACACTTCAAGACAAACTTGACAAACAATACACTTTATGAAACCTAGTAAAAGAGATCTCATTCACACAAGCATGCAATAGTAAACATGAAAGTAAGGAGAACATCTTCATCACTTGTCAACACGCAAACCACTTAACACATTCAAGTAAGTGATTTTAGAGAATGAATTCAACTTAGAAAACTTAATTCAAAGGCAAATAATGTGTTAAAACTAGCAGGGCTTTGCCATACCAATTGTGGATCCATTACAAAGCTAAAAAGGCTTGAATATATAGACATAAGAGAAGAGAGAAAAGAAGTGAAGATGAAGGGTCACAATACTAGGTGTCAAACTTCAAAAATGAGTTAAAATTCCATGGAATGAAGTGTAAAATAAGGTAGGATGATTCTATGAATACGTGTCAATCTCAAACAAAGCACCTTACTCAAGTTGGCATAGACCCTTCATTGCCTTACTTTGAAACTACCTTCATGATGGTGAGGAGTGTAATTGAGTGTATAAAAATTCCACAAGGATCCTTGACACATATGTTATATCATGAGAAGGTATAGAAGAGATCAATGCATGTCATCTACTTATCCCTGACTGATGGATTCATCTTTGTCATCTATCATTCACTGCCAACAGTCATTCATTAACCCTTTAGGCTTGAATCTTCACATCCATCACTCAATTATCTTATAGTTTCTCAAAGAAAAATCATTGGAGAGGTGTTAGTCATCTCAAATATACCTCATTTGTCCTTTGGTCTATCAAATAGACCTCATTGAAACTCATAGAACACTTATCACTTCCATCACCATTGAAACTCATAGAACACTTATCACTTCCATCACTTGATAGTCATCCTGCCTATTATGAATGAGGTATAATAAGTCTTTTCATGTTAAATAAAGGTGATAAATTAGTTTTATTAGTTAGGAAAAGTACCTAAGGATCTCCCACAATTATCTTTACTTGCCCATTTTCTTATGTACTTGTTAAACAACTCAAATCCTATAAGAAACACATATTTTATTCCATCTATACAAGTGATAGCATGGACCATATGGATGTCCAAGATATTTGGATATTTCTCAACAAGTATAAAACACTTTACAATAAAAATTACCCTTTTTGAGTGAGTTTACTTCCATATTTTCTCCATCGGGTCAAAACTAGGGTTTTAGGAGGGTTTTAGAAGGTTTTGGTTCTTAACAATAGTTCATAAAATCCTAACATCCAAAAACTAACCAATTCCAAAAATATTGAGTTTAGTAACCTACCCAACTACCCCTAACTACTTTAGGTCTCATTCTTGGTGTCCCTATAGATATGAGTGTTTGAAAATGGCCTATCAAGTTCCTGAGTGCATTATGGGTGCCTTTGAGATGACTTTAGGTCAAGTTGACCACTTTGGGATAATCATCTGCATATTGATGGTTATTGGAGATCATTTACCTTCCTCTAAAGCTTATCAAATGGATTGGAAAGATCATGTGGCCATAGAAGTGAAGTTGAGGAGTTATAGGGCTTGGGCCTAGTTTTAGGCCTAACTGTGTATATTATGTTCTTAGCCCTTATGAGGGTTTCCAATGCTTGTAAGGCCTTTACCATATTTTTTCATCCTCAATTAAACTCTACACACATTTATACAATTTCATAATACTCCTCATGTCATCTTTCCAACATCCACACACTATGTTTGCAGACTTGTCTTGACTGGGAGTGCCCTTTGTCTGAGATAAAATAATGGGCATCTCCCCTATTTTTCTTGCCAAAATGAGACTGTGGAAAGTTATATTAGGACTTGGATATATTATGTGCCAATTTTGAAGGCTTGGTCACCTCTTTAAATATCCCAACATCATAAAATTTAAAACTAGCCTCTCAAGACTGTACTAGTTGTAGGGTATAAAAACCTCAAATTTAGTGATAAGTTATAACTTGTATTTGATCTAGCTCCTCTCTCTGAGAAACATATGAGGTTGGTATTTTCATTGTGAGAGTGATCTTAATATTATAAATCCATTATATACTTCTTCCAACCCTCAAATTATCTCTCTTCACTACCCTAAGCTAGTTTGCAAACTAAGTGTAAACTATAGGTGGTAGTTTTGGGAGAAACAAGAACTACTATGGGTGATGACCCCTATCACATCACTATATCCTAACTATTTTGATTGATCCTTCTCTCATTAGGTCATATCAAATGTAATAGAGTCACTGTGCTTGCAATCCATACTTATTATCTCACATCATCAACACATTGTAGGTTTACAAATTGACTGTAAATGTTGTTAGGGGATATGAGGCCTATAGGTGGTCATAAGTGCTTGACCACTATGTTTAACTCCTATATATTTATTCTACGTCAATAGGATTTTACCTTAATAGGATGATATCTTTTCACACCTTAGAAATATGTTACAATTAATGTACTATAATGCACTTAGTTGTATTTCACACTCTAGACTCAAAACATTGTAGTTTTCACTATGTGCTTATAGTAGAGACTTGGTGGAATTAGAAACTCCTTTTCAGTATCTATTATAGACCAAATACACCCCCATCATATTTACGTGTTAATACTATGCCTAGTATGTAAGAATTAATACATAAGACTTACTTAGACCTCATGGATTCTTATTACAAGATAGTTATGTATAGGGCAAAATCTATTTTCAGAGATATTAAGGTAATGAGTCCCATAAGCAACTTTTCCAACCTAAAAACAAGGACCTAACTCTATCTACAATGTAATGGATTCACCATTACCAAAAATGTATTTTTTATGCTTTTAGACTTGAATGAAGGTTTCAAGGAGTTCAACACCTTCATGTTAACATTCTTCAGCTTCTTTGGATTTGAACTCAGGTCACTATTGGAGACTATCTGTAGGTGATGACCAGATATGTGACTATGTGCATTGAATTGATCTTTACCACCAATCTCTAACCTTTTGGATAGCCAAGTCCTATTATTTCACCTTGAGAGTCTTATCACACTTATTGAAATATATTTTTTACATCAATATTACAGATCAGAGGTTAGTTTCACTTGACCTTAGGTGACTGTTGTAGGGAGATCTTGATCGTGTGTGCATTTTAGACCTTGAACTTATAACCATGGCTGCTTGAGACTAAGATTTCAAAGGATAACTAATCAAAAAAAAATGATAGGTTGAAAACAACATATCACATTTGTTCTGAAATCATTTATAGGAGGGTGAAACTTTGTTGTTGAGGAAACACTATCTGCAGACTTTCATGGTGCCTTCCACTAGCAAAGTGAGATAATCATGATTATTACTTAACCTCCACACATTAGAAGCAATATTGGAAACATCAAACAACTGTAAATAGATAAGAAAATTAGAGGCTATGGGGATGAACAAGCATTTTTGAGTCATCAACCTTCTTAGTTATGGTTTATAGAGTGTGGTACACCAAAACTACAAATCTTTCCATGAAAAATAAGTAAATTTAGGTTAATACCATCCACCAAAGGCATTTTATCTAAATCACCTCCTCATGTCCGTACTGAGAGTAAATTGGTTGACCTTTTTAGCTTGTTTAGGAGAGTGATGGAGAATATGAACTAGTTTTTTCCATATTTTAACCTATCATGACTTCTTAAGCATGGAAATGGACTGAGGGAACCTAAAGGGACACTCCTGATCCTTCTCACATTCCAAGTGGTTGTACTTAACCATAAAAATACCTTTAAATTGTTGTTATCTCATATTTTAGATGTTAAACCTACATTTTTTAGTTACCAAACTACCATCTGACACTCAACTGACACCTTGGATGTTAGAAAATAGTTTGACACACTTGGATTCTTGTGTAAATTGTACAATTTCATTAGAAATGTGAATAAAGGTGACATAAGTGAAAGTTAAGACAATGACATAAATAACCAAGGTGTAAAACATATTAAGTGACCTTAAACATGACCATGTGACTATTTATGACATATCAAGACCCTATAGGAGGTTTGAATACATATGGGGTTGACTAAATTTGACATAGGGTCAAATTTGGTCAACAATAACTCTTGTGAAGTTAATGAATGTAGCATGTCCTTCTTAAATAACTTGGATAAGACATTGAACACTTGAATAAGACTAATTTATCCAAACCACTCATACGAAGATCCATTGAGTGTCTCATAGCTCTTGGTATCAAGTTATGTTTATTTACATTCCACATTGGCCCTACTTTGATCCAATACAATGCTCTACTACTAATTTCATGGACAAGATCAATGGATGCAACACTTTATAATAATCATGGTCACATTACATTTGAACTCCAAGGCAAGGCTATTTACATTTTAAGATATAAAACATCTCCAAATAAAGAAGAAGTGGCAATAATTTCTTCAACTACCACTCAAGTGATGATATCTAATTCTCCTCCACATATTCAATTCAAAATAACTAAAACTAGGTCATTTGATATCCATAGTAATGAATACATTAAAGAGTAAAAGAAATCCATTAAACTAATTTCAAAATATGGTATGGTCAATTATACATACCCTATTAAAAATGTAGAAGTTGTAAATTATTGAAATGACATGTCATAAATAGTATATGAATATGACAATTGTGACATATATGTTACAATACCTCCACTTTAACTTCTCATTGATGGGATACTAAGTTAGCTTTAACATAGTTTATTCCACATAGGTTATTATTTTTTGTTTGCTTGATCACCCTCTCTTGTGTTGATTGATTGATTTATTATACTCTCCTATTTTGAAATGGATGTATAAATATGATTTTTATTTGATCATTCTTCTAGCCATTCGATTTGATTTCATTATCATGTTTTTTTGTCCATTGCCTTTTGATTGTTTGATATAGTGTAGGCATTCATGCTAACTATGTGAGGGTGACATATGCGTATACATCCTTTACAACAATTTGATATTACTTTCCATTATTTGAGATAAGTTACACCTCAATCTGACATACTACTTGCCCATTTCTACATAATGACTATTTATGCTTATTTTAGTCATGACATACTTTGAGATCACATGAACACATTTATGCTATGCCTATAGATCTTATGACATTCACACACCAACTTTTTCCCATTTGGGGTATGCACTTATTTTTAGTCCTATCATATACTCCTATGAGACATGATTTTACCATATAGCAAAATCATATCACGTGCCTTATTAAGACTACTTTGATACTACACTTGGTGCACACTGTGTTGACCTATGTTATTAAATAATCAAATCCCCCATAGTCTTCTAATTTTTCAGCCTTTTACCCTTGGCCTTGTTTCCTTTATTGAGTGCTGATTATTCAAATATTTCAAAACTTCAAAAAATATTCAAAAATAAAAAAAAGGATGTATGCATAACTTTATTTGATAACACATAGTTTTTAGAAGCCATTTTTCATATATGCAATGAGTTAAATATCCATTTTTACACATATGATTTTCATGGTATACATGAGTTAGATGTAGGACATACATGTTACATATGAGACATGGACATACAAATTCATGACATTCATCACATCCACGAGAAACCTTTCCACATTTGGGGGCATGCCCATGGTGGGGGCATCTTGGTAAACTTTTCAAGTTATATCTTGATATGTCATTCCATCGATGGTATTGAGATAATTGGTCTATTTATAAATGAATTTCTCTTGTTCATACCTTCTAAAGTGATACTTCCTATGGATATTGTGTTGTGTTATACTGCATGATGACATTGATTGCTTATACAAATTAATATTTCTTGATTTGTACTTATTTTATGTTGATGATTGTGACATTTCTTGATGATTTTTGTATTTTATATTGATTGATCTATATTCTATGGGTACATTAACTATGTCTCATCACATCATGTGTAAGTTGTATCAAATAATCCTCTAGTCCATGTCATGGCCAAGCCATGTTTGTTACAGATTAGAGTCAAGTCATGTCTTGTATACTTGTGTGCTTATTGATAATGATATGTGTGCTTGTGACTCATCTATTATGATATTGTGTGTGTTCACGTGCCAACATATATTTTATATGAACAAATTATCAGTTACTATGTGATTTGTATTGTGATCACAATCATGCATATTTTTATTACATCTGATCTATTTATATTATGATGTTTCCATAATTTATATCATGTATTTAATGTTATTCTAATTACTAAGTGCCTCATTGACATATCTAGCTATATCTGACAATTGTTCTCAAATGAGTTATCATAACTATATCTTATGTGCAACCAACAAATATCTACCTTTGCCTTGAATTACATGTTTCATATGTGCTTGAAATTATCATTTTTTCTAAAAGAATATATCCTATCACACACACACACACATTAAATGATTATACTTTTTATATATAACACATTATGCACATCCTAAATGATCTACATGTTGAGGCGGGTAAAGAGCCTTCTTTTGAAGATCCTAAAGGCCCACTTGCTGAGGTGGATACAGAGATTTATTTTGAGAAAGAAAATTCTGAGACAGAAGAAAATGAACTGCAATCAGAAACCATAATACCTACACAAAGAATAGATGAGTTGACAGATTTATCAAAGTAAATCATTTTCTACCAAAGGGTAGATGATCAATGGAGAGATGTAGATGGCAAAGCAGGGCTAGAGGAAGAAGAAGTTTTGGCTGAAGTTGGAAATAAATTAGAGGAGAGAGATTTTCTTTTTACTCAGTCCAGGGAGATTAAGGATGATAATGATTTTCCTTTGGATGAGCTTCTTGTGAACGATAATGGAGATAAATTAAAGCATTTTCTAAACCAAAGGAAAAGGGCTGAAAAAAAGACCAATACTAAGGGAGTAGAAACCAGAAGCAACAAAAAAGATCAGCAAACGAAGGTGAAACATCTTGCTTCTACTCTGGATAAATCTGAAAAAAGAGATGAGCAGCTTTTAAAGGTGAAATCGGATGTTGGTTCTCTGGACAAACCTGGAAGAAGATCCATAAAGAAAACCAGAGAGCTAGAAAGTAAGAAAAATATTGCTGATGGGAGGCAGGCAACTATTCTGGATTTTACCCCTAAAAAATAGTTATTAAATCATTACTTGGAAATTAGGGGGCTGTTTTTAAAATGGACATTGATGTTGTCCCTGTTTTACCTTAGGTTGTTGCTATTTTTGAGTAGGATTCAGGAAAGCTTCTCCTGGTGCATGTTTATGCTTTATCTTTTTTGATCCTGTAAAAGGGTTTTGGGGCCCCTTCAAAACCTATTTTTACCTTAATCTAAAACACATTATGCACATAAATATTTATTTTGAGATGAGTGATTCATAGGCTTCATACCTAGTATCAACATAGGGCATACAAGGGACTTGTTTGAAAGATTTAAGCCATGTTAAATAGATAAATTCACATTCTAATATAGATTATATGGTTCAAATGAGTTAGATAGAGAAGATTTAGACATATTTTACATGATTGTGAGGAATAATTGAGACTTTTATGATATTTTCAAGATTTCTTTACATCATTTTAAGGGGCATGTGGAACATATGGGGCATGAAATTTTTTTCATGCAAAATTTTTTTCCATTTTATTTATTTAGAATTAATGGGGAATGATGGTATTGTTTAATAACTTTGGGTCTATATCCATATGTAGGGGTTGATATTTTTACACACAAACTTTAATTGTAAAGTCAATAAAAGGAGTCTTTTGTTACCTAGAGCATTGTGGTTGAGGTTACTATGTGGCTCAACTTCTAACACCACCTTTTCAATGGGAAGTTGGGGCATTTACACTCCTAAACTCATAGTTTTAGTAGTTATATCTCCTTGGGGCATGTTCAATACATCAAATTTTCTAGTCAAGTTTAACACGTGACAACTTTCTTTACGTATCATTAGGTATATTTGTTCCTTATATTTTCAATTTGAAGCTTTTCAGTGGTTAAAATTACTTCAAATTTATTATTTTGAGAGGATATTAATTTATACATATTTTTTCAGGTTTTACATGGAGCAAATAATACATTTTGGTTGTATTTGTTAATACCAAGCACATTTATCACAAGTACCAAATTTACTTCACATATATTTGTAAGTTAACATTTAAAATGTTAGATTAAAAGGGAGTCATCTATAGACACCTAAATTTGGTCTTTGGAACTTTGGCAACATCAAATTTTACATACTTTTAACACACTTAGATGATGCACATATATTTGAATCTCGAGCACACTTTCCATATATTTTTCTACCCATATATTATTGTATCCACCTCTATTCACCAAATATATTCATTTAGGATTAGTTTAGTCTACACAAGAAACCTTCAAAATCCTAGATAGCCATTAGCCATATTTTAGATCTTTATTTCTCACTTCCAGGACAATATTAGTAATCTCAACAAGTGCTAGTTACTGCAAGTGCCTCCCTCTGCAAATAGTGTCTAAAATCCCTCAATAACAATTTTTAAAATTAGGGAGTTTCCATTAGGTTGGCAAAGTCACATTTCATGGGTTGGTCATAGCAAAAAATTAATGAAGAGTCATCTATAAATGCAAATCACCCTTGAGGTTATTATTCTCTTGGCAAGTATTAGCAACATTGAAAAATCACATAACATTTTCTCAAAACATTATCAAAAGGCATACACACATCTAAAATTTTTAGGGAGAAGCCCTATAGTAGTACATAGATTAAAGTATGAATATTCAAAGTCAAATTTGAATGGTGTCGAGAATCAAATATCAAAAGATAACATTAAACTATAGATTATTCAAGACATTGCACACACATGCATAAGCATGATCAATACATGCATTTTGAGCCCTCTTTTGGAGTATTGGAACATAGACAATACTTATCCATTCAATTAGGAGTGTTTGAGGTCAATCCAACCCAAAATACTAACCCCTTTTAAGGCTAGCTTGTGGTTGATCAAGCATAACTCAGGTTTGGATTGAAGAGATATAAAAAAATTATTTAATTTTAGGATTGGATAAGTGTGCACACACAAAATAAAATTACAATCATAGGTGTAAGGCTCCCAAAAGTTTCAGACCCACATTGTGTATAAATACACTATTAGTAAACATTGACAATGTCAAGTTTAATAGGTGTTTAAATTTATTAGTAGTGTCTAGATAGTTTATTAGCCACTATTATTTATCTAAATAGTTGACAAAGCACATGGAGAGCATTCCTAGATTTAGTGATAACTTCTATGAGTAATAGGTAGGTA
The DNA here is from genome assembly GCA_037957365.1 of Torreya grandis. Taxonomy (NCBI): domain Eukaryota; kingdom Viridiplantae; phylum Streptophyta; class Pinopsida; order Cupressales; family Taxaceae; genus Torreya; species Torreya grandis. Next base: position 2,192,290 of record JARHVA010000594.1, on the reverse strand, counting down.
AAATTAGATAAGTACATCATCCCTATATTTTATTGTCCTTTTTAAATTGAATAATCACAATATCAATTGACTTGTTTCAATTAATATTGTTCCATATTTTATATAATATGAATTAGTGCTTAGTTTCCATTAAGTTATATCTCTTAGGCACAAAATAAGTAAAACAACAAGCTTGCTTCAAACCCTAACTCTATATCTCTCTTCAAATTTCACTAATCAAGGCTTCTCATAAAGGGGGGTTTGGGGTCCTATTTATATTTTTTACCCACTGACTTACTCCTGATAGTTAGAACCAATTAGATTCCCTCTATAAATCTCTAGAAGACCCAATGGATCTTACAATGGATTATTAATATTTATTAATTTTGATAATCCAAGTGCCTATAGTTGTGATACTTATACCATCTTTGTCTTGTGTTTCCCTTTTTTTTGGATGTCCTCTTATTCCCATTTTCCCTCTCTATTTATATTTACTCTTGTGCATCCTTATTACACCTTTGAGTGTATCTTCTCTAAATCTTGTACATACTTTGCACATAACCTATGCATTTTCCATATTTATCCAAAATATATTTTATCTACTCCTTTTGCGAATTTATGGGGTCATAATTATTCAACACCTTAGTGTATATTAAACCACTTGAACTAAGTGGCTGGTTAATAATTTATTTGGTGATGATTATGGTATAAAATCCCTATCTTATTTTGCATATAAAATCCATACCTCCCTTTTACTAGTGTATTTGTGCATAGGGAGGAGGCCTTATTTGTCTTTCATAGACTCTTTGATGTTAAAATAACCATAAAAAAATAATTGGGAATGGGAAGATCCTCTATCAATCACTAATAAAGTGTCACTTGTTCCATGATGTCATTGGAAGAATATAGGTTGACAAGGTGAAGGGACTACGAGTCAAAATAAAAAACCATCCAAATAATCATATTGGATTGGTCCAACCCCTAACACATCACAAATAGGACATAATGGTGATATAAAAGTGACAACACCACCACAGCAAACTTTGGGGTTGGACATGTGACAAATAATATCAAATTAAATAGCATTTACTACCATTTGTAAGGAAAAAATATTGGTTTTTACTTCCCAAAGATAAACAACATGCATCTTTGAAAATTATTGACAATTGAACCTAACCATGTATTTAGGGGGTTGGTTGAATTAAAAATCATACATTACAATAAAATATATTCATGAATATTGATTAAAGTTCATATTTTTTCCTCATGGGCATATATTACCATATATATATATATTGCACAAAAATTATTGTTGATTTTTACTAAAAAAATAACTAAATTTCATCAGCTACCACTTCTCTTGCACATATTATCCCTCTTCCTCTTATGGGGGAAAAACTTTGTAAATAGTGGGCATAGTGTCATATAGGAGATAGGAGAGTATCCCATGGTATGCAGTTTGATGTGGAAATCATAACCTCCATTGAAGGTTTTCAAGCATGAACAATATCCTTCGAGCTAATAACAATATTGGCACCTTGTGAATTATTTGATAGTAAAAAAATTGTGTTGATTTGAGACACAAAGGCTAAAAAAATGACTCACGATAATCAACCAATGTATACGAGCAAGGATTTACATTGGAAACCCAATTATTTCTATTATTTTGGTTGGGTTTCTTATTTCCAATAATTTGATAATTGTCTCACATCCCCTTGAGATATTTACCTTAATCGACCTAGGGTTTGACCACTAGATTCACATAAGCCATGAGTTTGAAATCCCAATATTTCAAAATAATTTTGACAAAAAAAGATCCCACCACTTTGATAGGCACAAAAGTAATGAACACTACCCTATTTCTAAACATTTCAACGACAACGACTACCAAAAATAAATATAATTTATGAATGTTTTATCTAAAAATGACACTAGGATAGTTAACCTAATGCACACTAAGGTAAATAATGGACACAAATGATTCTTAGATAAATGCATTGTAAAACAAAAAAATAGAATCTTAAGTGTGATGAAAATAGGAATAATAATATAATCAATTAACTAAGATAAATAATAACAATGAAATACCAAAAAATATAGGAATCTATCATACCTGGTTATTATTATAAATTTATCGAACTAGATCTCAATTATGCAAGTTTTTGTCAAATATAGCTATCATATTTTAAATGGATGGATTAGAAAATTTGACTATAACCACAAATTTTTAATTTTGATATTATCTAAATCTGTATTTTTCTATGCAGGTGCATTTTCATATACCATACAATGTTGTGTGATCGTAATATATAAATGTTAGGAAAAATGTGTTGAATTGTAATATTTTTTCTCCTTAACTTGACACTTAAAAAATAATACTAAGACAAGTGTGTCAAAATTAATTGACATGAGCTACCCTTTGAAGAGTTATAGTTTCGTATCCTACATGCTTATAATCAAAGTCAATGTAGTCCTCTTTTTCAGGTGAGTGGCATTTCAAGTGAGAGCTTTGCCTCCTCTACCTAGTGAAGTGTAATGTAGCTACATGAAAATTCACTTAAACCTTTTTTTTACAAGTGGATGGTGTCAAAAGGCTGTAATAAGGTTGAATTATTAGGTTTCAAGTTCCATCACAAGTGTAACAAAAGATATGATTAGTTTTAAGAACCTTCTGCTTGGGTACCGAAAAAATGTGCCTTTTTTTTTTTTTCCTTTTTAAATTTATCATGTTCTGAATGGTATCTTATTGATTCCTTCAATTATATTCATTAATGAGAGTAAATATTATCTAACAAGTTTGAAAAAATCAAGTCACAATCATGTCATTTTAGTATTATCCATGTAATCATTTTCATAGTATTGCCCTATACAAAATTTGTAATCTATAACTCATTCATGAAAGTTAATTTTTCAAATCAACCCTTCATTTTGGTCCAGGCCATTATAAATTAAATTGCATGTTTTCATATCATATTACATAGTTAGTATTATGTGAAGACATTTCAATTTTCTTCCTTTATGAGATGTACAATTGCACTATATCAATGATACCTTCACACTTTGGATTTATATTCATTTCTATAAGTTTGAACATTATTCACAGAAAGTGGCTAAACATAATAATTAAATCCACATCTTTACTTCATTTGTAATTACATATGCAACCATATCTAAGTATGTACTAAAACAAGTCAACTTTAGTTTAATACTTCTGTTCCAAGGTAATACTCAAACCAAAATTATTCTTAAGATTATAAATGAATTAAACTTACACTTATTTATAATGTCATCGTCAATACATTATTTCATCTAAGTTATAATTAGCAATACAGTATATGATGAAAATATGTATATGTCCAAAATAACCATATGTGAATAAGTCTTCACAAATAAATCCATAAGAGTTCTAAAGATCATGACTATTGCTGGAAAAATCATATAAGAAGAGAAGAGGGAGAGCATTGCTGGAGGGATTTTCATCTAACCATAATGCCTTTCAAATCCCCTACACACCTTTCATCCATGGAGAGTGGACCTACCCTTATATGAAGGTACTAGATGTGAAGTATTGATATACTAAGATAAAATCCATGTGGATATAATAAATCAACACACAGCTCCCTATAACAATGTAGTACATAATGATATATGCATTCCAACTCTAATACTAGGATACACATAAAAACTACAAATAATTAGTGATCTTACCAAAACACTAACGTAATTCTTAGCTTAGACAATCTTTTCACAGAGTCCTAATTCATCAATCATAATATGATGAATTTAATCATCTTAGTTATGTCCTAATACTAATTCCAAAACAAGGGTCTACATGTATCATACATGAAGCGTATCTCCAACCAAAGTGTAACCCAATAATGTAATACATAGATCACAACCATGTTTTATCATAAGGTGTCTAACTCCCAAATGTGTTTTGACTTATAAAATTATTGGACTACTGTCAATGATTTTAACATGGTTAAGAAGGAATTGATATATAAGAAGTGTGATTATTAGGCCAAATAAGAATATATTCTAGTACATATTTACAAGTACAAATAATTAACTTCCACAATTATTCTCTAATTGATGTTAAAGATCAAGACACCTACTTTTTAATGTAATGTTAGGATTCCCTTTTAAGTTAGGATCTCATTTCACAAGATACAATTATAATCAACCAAGCCAATGTAAACTCTTCTTGAATCAAAATCTATGAAACATGAAGGTTCAATAATTCACTAAGGTTCATCATCCATAATCAATATCCAAGTTTAATAAGGATCAATCAAATCAACTATTGACCCTTTTTCTGCATAGCTAGTTTGTGTTTCCTCTTCAACTAGTTTTCATTCTTCCTTTCTTGTTTTATGTGTTTGGGCCTTTGTTATTTTGGTATTTCCTTGTTTTGCTTTCCCTTCATTGTTTTTCCCCTTGGATTTGTTTTGCCTTATCCCCCTTTTTTTCTTAGCCCCAAAGTGCCCTTCAAATTTTTTTTGAAGGGCCACTTCCCTTTGAAGTACCCTTTGGAATTTTCTGAAGGCACTTTACTTGCCTTTTTTTCCCCCAAGTGTCCCTTCAAAAAAAATTTGAAGGGCACTTCTTTTGTCCAAGTGACCCTTATGAAAAATTTTGAAGGGCACTTTTTTGTCTAAGTGTCCCTTTGAAAACGTTCTGAAGGACACTTTTTGCCTAAGTGTCCCTTCGAAACTTTTTTGAAGGGCACTTTTGCCTTAGCCCTTTCCCGAATGCCCCTTTGGAATTTTGTTGAAGGGACATTTTTTGTCGAAGTGCCCTTTGAGAGAAGG